>JABEZY010267555.1:0-10709 GCA_013467495.1 Gossypium gossypioides | reverse complement strand
TAATTATGAATGAATACGAGTTATAAAAGTTGAATGGTTTATCAAAACAACTCAGTTTTCAAAACCCATTCTTTGTGAAGTCTCCAAACTCGGCCATAACGTCTAGGTCGGGTTTGGGGCGTTACACTAAGTGATATCAGAGCCAGGTTGTAAAACTCGGGCTGTGAATTTTGGGTTTCAAAATTGTGTTCAAAAAAGAATTGATTTTTAAATAATTTGGATAATTAGAGAAAGTATATGGTACACCGAGTCTCCGACGCTGATCCTGTAAGTATTTTTGAACTTAAATCGTATATTCTAAAAACACTATAGTTAGTACTTTCTAAAACTGTACTAAAAGAGTTAGAGACTAAAACCTCTGAAAACATCTCTGAACTTTTGATAATTTATGCATACAATATCTGTTAATAAATACTGAAACTGATGCATAAAATTTTATAATTTGAATTATACAATGAGTGCTCGTGGAACTCGCGGTCGAGGTATTTGTGGCCGTGGTAGAGGTCGTAAAGGGCTCGAGCTGAGTCTTCCTCTCTAGGCAGTATGCCAAATTTAGACACGAGTGAGACATCTGCTTCGCCTGCTACTAAGACTGGGTCTCAAAGTCATTCTGCTGGGGACGACGCATTGTCCCAAGCCATGTTGAGGGTATTGAAGAGGATTGCTGGACCCCATTCTGGATCTGGGGGCCGTGGGTCGATAACTGAACGACTCTGGTCTGATGGTGCTGAGTTGTTTAGGGGTGTCATTGGAGTCGCCCCTACTGTGGCCAAGTATTGGTTGAAGGCCACTGAGAGGATCATGAATGATAGAGACTGTACTCTCGAGTAGAAACTTAATGGTACGGTCTCTTTGCTTCGCGACGAGGCTTATCAGTGGTGGTTATCAGTTGAGGAGGGTACTTAGCTGGATCGTCTGAACTGGGATTTCTTTAAGACGTCTTTCCAGGGGAAGTATGTGGGTGCGAGCTATGTAGATACTTATAGGCGTGAGTTCATGAATCTCATGTAAGGTGATAGATCAGTGGCTGAGTATGAGGCCGAATTTTTGAGGTTGAGTTGCTACGCTCGAGGCATGGTGGCGTTTGAGTATGAAAAGTGCGTACGTTTTGAGGACGGTTTGTGAGACAGTTTGAGGGTTCTGATTCCTCCACAAAGGGAACGCGAGTTTTCTGTTCCTCTGGATAAGGCGAAGATCGTAGAGGAAGTTATGCGCGTGGAGCGCCAGAAGAGGGACAGAGAGATAAGCAAGAATAAGAGGGATTCAAAGCCCTCTAGTTCTATTCAGAGGCCTAGGAAAAATGCCAGACCTGATGAGCCGGTTAGAGTGGGGGTTCCTGTTGCTCCTACTGGGATTCATTCATATAGTGATTGTGGTAGGTGCCATCCGGGCGAGTGTTGGAAGAGGTTAGGGGCTTGTTTGAAGTGTGGATCCTTGGAGCATCGTATTAGAGAGTGTCCACAACGAGCTGATCAGATGCAAGCTTTGGGACTGGGTTCTATACCGCCTTAGAGGGCAGTGGAGCAGCCACCTAGGGGCCGTGGATCGGCTAGGGATGGTAATGGTATGGGCCGAGGACAGAGAGCACTGGGCAAGGGTGCTAGCCAGACTAAGGCGAGGTAGCCTGTGCTGGTTTATGCTGCTCGACGCCGAGAGGATAGAGATGTTTCTGATGTTATCACCGGTACGTTTATTTTTTATGTACCTTATACTGCTCTGATAGACATAGGTTCTACACACTCCTATGGAGCTAATTCTGTTTCTGAAAACCTGGGGATTTTGATCGAGAGCACTTCTAGTGAGATTACTGTACTGAGTCTATTGGGACAGTCTGTTCGGGTTAGTAAACTTTATAGGAATTTTCAGTTAGTGGTGCAAGGGGTTGTATTTCTGGCAAATCTGATGAAGCTTCCGTTTGGGGAGTTTGACTTAATTTTGGGTATGGACTGGCTGGTTGAGCACCGAGTTAGCTTGGATTGTGTAACTAAGACGGTTGCTCTTAGGACCGAGGATGATAATGAGGTGGTGGTGATTAGTGAGCGTCGAGATTATCTGTCCAATATGATCTCCGCTCTTGTGGCTGAGAAGTTGGTTCAGAAAAGGTGTGAGGTATTTATTCCTACGTCAGTGTTTCTGTTTCTAGGGGCTCTTCTATCGGGGATATCAAAACAATGAGGGATTTTTCTGATGTCTTTCCTGAAGAGTTATCGGGTTTACCTCCGAATCGAGAAGTTGAGTTTGGCATTGAGCTTCTACCGGGTACAGCTCTGGTGTCTATCGCTCTGTACCGTATGGAATTGAAGGAGCTTACAGAGCTTAAGGCTCAACTTCAAGAACTTCTGGATCGTGGTTTCATCCGTCCTAGTGTGTCTTAGGGAGGCACCGGTTCTGTTTGTAAAGAAGAAGGATAGGATTATGAGGATGTGTATTGATTATCTGCAATTGAATAAACTGACGATGAAGAATAAGTATCCAGTTCCAAGGATCGATGATCTGTTTGATCAATTCCTATAAGTCTCCGTTTTGGGTACCATCAGCTTAGAGTTAAGGAAGCTAATGTTCATAAGACTATATTTAGGACTCGTTATGGACATTATGAGTTCCTAGTTATGCCTTTCAGTCTGACGAATGCTCTGGCTACATTCATGGATCTGATGAATCGAGTCTTTCAGCCATATCTTGATCAGTTTGTCATGGTTTTCATCAACGATATTTTGGTTTACACTAAGACCGAGGATGAACATGATGAACATCTTAAGGTAGTGCTTCAGATACTCCGAGAGACACAGTTCTCGCTAAGCTAAGCAAGTGTGAGTTCTGGTTGCGATAGGTGATTTTTTTGGGGCACGTGGTTTCTGCTGAGGGGATCTGTGTTGATCCAAAAAAATTTGAGGCTGTGCTTAAGTCGAAACAACCTAAGAACTATCTGAGATTCGTATTTTTCTGAGTTTGGCGGGATATTATCGGTGGTTTGTCAAGGGGTTCTCCCTGATTGCAGCTCTTTTGACTAAGCTTCTGCGCAAGGGAGTTCCGTTTGTTTGGACTGGTACACAACAATCGAGCTTCGAGAAGCTCAAGTCTGTTCTGACTCAGGCTCCTGTTCTAATACAGCTTGAATCCAGTAAAGAGTTTGTGGTCTATAGCGATACATCGCATGTTGGTTTGGCATGTGTACTGATGCAAGATGGTAAAGTTATGACTTATGCGTCCCGTCAACTTAAGTTACATGAGGAGAACTATCCGACGCATGACCTCAAGTTAGTTGTTGTGGTTTTTACGTTAAAGATCTGGAGGCATTATCTGTACGGTGAGAGGTGTATCATCTACACTGATCACAAGAGCCTTAAGTACCTCCTTACTCAGAAGAAGTTGAATCTTAGACAGCGCTGATGAATTGAGCTGCTAAAAGATTATGACTGCATGATAGAGTATCATGCTGGTAAGGCCAATGTGGTGGCCGATGCTCTCAGTAGTAGAGCGATGTTCGCTCGTCTTAGTCTATTTGATGATGGAGGTCTGTTAGCCAAGTTGCAAGTTAAGCCGAATTGGATTGATTAGATTCGGGAGAAGTAGTTAGGAGACAAGGCTCTGGGTTTACGGTTCCGTCAGATTGAGAGTGGCAGTACTTCAGATTTTGGGCTGAATAAAGATAGAGTTTTGTGTTTTCGAGGTCAGATTTGTGTGCCAAATGATTCTGATATGAGGTAGTCGATACTGAGAGAGGCGCATAGTAGCCCATATGTTATGCATCCTAGTGGTAATAAGATGTTTCGGGATCTCTGTAAACTATATTGGTGGCCAAGTTTGAAAAATGAGGTTACGAATATTGTTGCTCGTTGTCTAGCGTGCCAGCAAGTTAAGGTTGGGCACCAGTTGCCTTCGAGTTTGTTACAACCCATTAAGATTCCCTTATGGAAGTGGGAACGAGTAACGATGGACTTCGTTAGTGGGTTGCCCTTGACACCTATTAAGAAGGATTCTGTTTGGGTTGTCGTGGATCGATTGACCAAGTCTGCTCATTTTATTTCGGTTTGGACGAGCTACTATTTACAAAAGTTAGCGAAGCTCTATATCTCCGAGATTGTAAGACTGCATGGGGTTCCTGTTTTGATTATTTCTGATAGAGATTCTCGCTTCAGTTCTTGGTTCTAGAAGAAATTGCACGAGGCTCTGGGTTTGAGATTGGACTTCACTACTGCGTTCCTTCTTCAGACCGATGATCAATTTGAGAGGGTGATTCAGATACTGGAGGATATGCTTCGGAGTTGTGTAATAGATTTTCGAGGTAGTTGGGAGGATTATCTACCACTAGCTGAGTTCGCCTACAATAACAGTTTCTAGTCTAGCATCCAGATGGCACCTAACGAGGCTTTGTATGATCATAAGTGTCATGCTCCGCTATGTTGGACTGAGTTGGGTGAGCATCAGGTTTTGGGTTCTGAGTTAGTTTCTGAGACCGAAGATAAGCTTAGACTGATTCAGGATTGTCTGAAGGCGACTTCTGATAGACAGAAGTCTTATGTAGATTGGAAAAGGAGAGATATTTAGTACTGTGTGGGAGACTTCGTCTTTCTTAAGGTTTCTCCGTGGAACAAAGTTCTGAGATTCGATCGTAAGGGCAAGTTGAGCCCTAGGTTCATTGGGCCGTATCGAATTTTGAAGCGTGTGGGACCGGTCGCTTATCAGTTGGAGCTACCTTCAGAGCTGGACCGTATCCACAATGTGTTCCATGTCTCGATGTTGAGGTGGTACCAGTCTAATCCATCTCATGTTGTCTCTATTGAGGAAATCAATGTTAGACTGGATTTGACCTTTGAGGAGGAGCCGGTTCAGATTCTGGATCGAGATGTTAAGATTTTGAGCAGGAAGTCCATTCCATTAGTGAAGGTTTTGTGGCAGAATCATGGCACTGAAGAAGCCACATGGGAACTTGAGGGCTCGATACATCAACAGTATTCTTATCTGTTCTGATCAGGTAAATTTTGAGGTCGAAATTTCTTTTAGGGTGTAGAGTTGTAACGCCCTTAATAATTTATTTCTGTTTCTATAAGTATCTGACACAAATGTGAATCTGCTTCAGTGGCTAAGTGGTTTGGGTATGTGTTTGAGGTCTTGGGTTCAAGTCCCACTTTTGATAATTTTGTTATTTTTGGTCAAAGCCTTACCCTTGTGGAGTGGGCTTACATAAAATTTTCTGTTAATTCATATTAGAATGAGTCTGCTGGTTCGGGTGGAAAGGGAGTTAGTGTGTTGGAGGTTCTGTGTTTGAATCCCTGCGCAAGCGTGAATGTTAATTTTTGCTCGGTTGTTTGATAGAGTTTCGGTAGTGTTAAAATTCTGAGAGAGTTATGAGTTAGTGGGAGTAAAATAAGAGATATGAGGGATATCTTTTATTTTTATTTCTTTTTACTAAAGTTTCTCTCCTCCAAAGAAAATCTGACGTTTAATTTCTTTTATTTTTCCCCTTCCTGACATTTCCTTTCTCTTTTTCGGCAGCCTTCTGTTTTATTTCTCTTTCGATTCGTCTCGTGAATCCGTTGTTTGATCATGCTGTTGGAATTGTCAGGTTCTCCTTTTGGTTTGGTAAGTAGAACTCTGTTGTCGTTAACTTTTGGTTTGGGATTTTTTTAGCGATAACATTCTGTAATGTTTGATTAGTGGTAATTCGTGTTTAGGAGCAGATTGTGGAGCAGGGAATTGCACTTTTGCGGTTTAATACGCGTTAGAGGTGGTTTGTCATCGGTGGTAAGTTGGTTTCGTGTTGATTTTTGTGTCAAATTCGTTAATCAATTTGCTAAATCAGTGTTGGGTACTTTGTTTTTAGGTTTCAGAAGGCTCGAGATTGTTTCTACATCAAAATCGTACCAGGTGTGTACCCAAAACGTGAAAAATAAGGTTTCGACGAAAGCCAAAAATGCTTACTGTCGACGCCACATGGGTGTGTGGTCACCCTTGTGGTTGGTTGTATACCGAGATACGGTCGTGTAATCAACGAAGGCATGGTTGTACGCAAGACATGGTTGTGTGGTGGCTTGAGTGTGGCCATGTGAGCCACACGGGCTAGGCCAATTTGGGCGTGTGGGTTTTTGGCTAGGCCGTGTGGGCCACACGAGCAAGGCCAACTTGGGCGTATGGGCCAAACAGGCGTGTGGTCCCACATGGGCATGTGGGCCTATAATTTTGAAATTCTCCCTAGGGTAGTACGGGTTGTTCCGATCGACTGTGGGCCTACCGTAGGATCGGTAAGGGCTACCCTAACCCTAAAACTATATGATCTAATAGTCTGATGTTCTGCTCTACGTATGACATTGCTATGTATGTCTGATTAGTCTGATATATATATTTGATATCTATATATGAGCATGTAAGTATGGTAATTCTGATTTTGTATATCTGATTAGGGTGGGATTTGTATATGTGGAGGAAGTGTTCTGTATGGCGATAATCGCCTATATTCTGGCAGCTTGGCTACACATTATCTGATATGTGTCGTAACAACACGATATGGTGTGTAGGTATGAGTGGTGTTTTTAACCCCAAATGGTGTGTTGGGATGGTCGGAGTTGGTGTGTAGAGGATGGGGGTAGGATTCTGTATATCTGCTCTGCATATCTGTTTCTGTTATCTGAATCTGCAAAGGACTTAGGTCTGAATCTAAATTTGAACTGATTGTGCATGCGACTTCTATATGTATAGCATGTCTATTTTTGTTGCGTTACACACTGAGTTTACGAAAACTAACATCCGTTTGTATGTACTGTTTAGGTAATCCACAGATTTAGACGGGTCAGTGCAGCGGAGGCTCAACGGTGACCACTTGATTAAGAACTATTTTAACGTAGTAAGCTTTGGTTTTTATTTATAATTCTGGTTTTATTTGATAGTTTGTGATTTTTAGGACTCTTCGGACTGTTGGTTTTTATTTTGGATTTGGATGTGCTTGTGACGTTTTCATTGCAATGCGTGTCTAAAATTGCGATTTTACGAAAACAAAGATTTTCTAAAAACACGAACTACATTTTTAAAATATAACGGTTTTAAGATTTCTGCTGTAAATTATGTTTTGGCAAATGAACTAATTAAATGACGTTTTCAGTACTAATTATCAATGAATACGAGTTATAAAAGTTGAATGGTTTATCGAAACAACTCAGTTTTCAAAACTCATTCTTTGTGACGTCTCTGGACTCGGCGATAACATCTAGGCCAGGTTTAGGGCGTTACAATAGTTGTAAGTAATATGTTTTTTAGGTTGCCTTAGTTAGATGCTTAAGTTATATTATGGAATGATTTTGGTAAGTTTGATACTTAAATATATGATGGTTGAATGTATGGATGTGTAGATTGAATAGTTGAGAAACCATTGAAGGTATATTGACATGAATGAATGTGGTCATTTTGCTAGTTTTGAATTGTTATTTGAGTTGCCAATTGTTGCATATTGGTTAGACTTTTAGGATGATTGTTTTATATGATGATTTTGGATTAAAATTAAATGCTTTTGAATGGGTTAAATTTTGGTTTAATTGGTAGCTTGTGGCATAAGTGTTTCATGGATGAATTACTTGTTTTGGAAGCCATTTTCTAGTTTCATATGGCCTCAGACACGGCCTGGCATACGGCCGTGTGACCCTTGTAGGCATATTTTTCTTTCTTTTTTTATCAGATTTAATCCTTGTTCATTATCGAAATGTTTTTAGGCTTCCGTATTCTTAATATATACCTAAAATTGTTTGATTAATGTGTTTATATACATGTTTGTATGCAATTAGTTAATATTATTAATAAATAAATTATATGAATTTGTCTAATAATTGTTTGTAATATATCGATACTTGGGTCCGACAATCGGACCGGGTAAGGGGCATTACAATTTTAATATTCAATTTAAGGTATATGAATCTCTTCTGAAGTTTTAATAATTAGTTATGTTTTTGGTTTATTTAGGAGCACTCGCCTCCACTATATGACCATCTATATTTATTATTTTCTTATACAATTTTTCATATTTGGAACAAATCAATCTAGCATGCTTCATGCATGCCTTACTTTCATTTATTCTAACAGGTTGTCCTATTGAGACTTCAATTGAAATCAACACATTAGTCGGTATATAACACTTAATTATTCACATTTTGTCAGTAAATGCATCTGGCAATTAACTTGCAATAAAATAAAATATCTTTTTGAACTTCTGGTTCAAATTACTTTATATGATGATCTAAATAATGATAATTCATTCCAAATTTGCTTCATCAAACAATTATTTCTCCCCCCCTAATGTTGGGAAAACTATCAAAATCAAAGTTGTAGTCATCAAATCATGTCATAATTGAATTTCCAATTCGATCAGAACATATAATGACATAAGGAGACTCATAATTAATATATATTCCCAACTTTATTTGAATACTCATTTTGTGCATTGTGGTGGAGCAATTTAAACATATATCGCACATTCAGAAATTCTAAAATGGATTGTATTTGACCCCTGAGCAAAAGCCAATTGTAATGGGGTGTATTTATCACAACTTATTGGCATAATGCGTACAAGTGCTAATGCGTGTAGAATATCATATCCTTATACATATACAAAAAAATGTTCTCAAAAGATATGGCTTAGTTACTAGTTGGAGGCATTGAATCATTAATTCTACTAAACCATTTTATACACATAAAGATCAAGCTTTGTGATACTTACTCGCACTAAGTTTCTAGCATACAATAATATTTGAAAGCCTGGGTAATAAACTCACCAACATTAGCAAGAATGGTCTTGATTGAATCATCTGGAAGTTTTGTCCTTAAAAAAAATACATCAGTAATATCGCAAATAATAGGCTGCAATTTGGTAATTCACATATGATTATCTTGTAGATGCATCTACTAAAGTCATACCAAAACATCCACTTGGTGGATAAATGGGTCCATATTTCTTTCAGAAATGTAAGAGATTCACACTCAACTTTTGGTAGTGAGGTTCTAATAATTCATCTTCTTTGGGAATAAGTAGCAGTTAAAAAATCTTTACTATAAAGAATCTTCAAGTTCTTTAATAAATATCCGTTTAAATTCTCATTTGTTGCATCATTATTGATCGGGATGGTCTAATTGATCATGCCTACTAATTAGTATATTTATCAAGTAAACTTTTGATTTACTATGCACATAATTCAATAATGCTAATGTGAACTTCTAGTTTATATCTTATATGATTTAACCATACTAATATATACATTGTACCAACTGGAGGAAAAGGCAATAGTTTTCCAATACAAAATTTTTACCCAATATAATAGATTTAATGAACTGTCTCTTCATCTAAAGTCTCAATATGATATTTGTTACAACGTATATCCTTTTACAACAAAATAATTTATTTGAGATTGACTAGAACATAGTGCATTAATTATCGCTTTGTTTGGTCAAATAACAATGTATTAGCTCTGCTGAAACCTTGAATTAATTTTATGCTATGAAAGATTAACATGTTCCATTACCACATTGAACATAGGGTAACAATATATTAGCTCTTTTAGAGCCTTAAATTAATTTTGTACCACCAAATATTGGTTCGTTCATTACCAAATAAGAAAATTCTTCTTACCCCTAAGGATAGTATGTGTTGTTGTATTGTCTATTAAACATGTGTTTTCTTTCCTTTAAGAAATATTAATTGAATAATAAAATTTTCAAGTGTACAATAGGTACATAACCGAAAACTTTTTATAAATTGTCTTTCTTGTTTGAAGGGTTATATTGAGAACTCTTGTTATTCTATTACTTATCTATATATCTCCACTTTTAGTGGTGATAAAAATCATTACTAGTAAGGAATCCAAGAATTAATTAGTTTCACAATCCACAAAAAGGATGCAATTCATACTTAATGTTTAGTTGTATGATAGTAGGCAACCAATGGACTTTCATACCACATTGATAACATAAATTATCTTCACTCCTTAAAAGGTTCTCTTAGGAATTCTTGCTCTTCTCTTATTTATTTATTTATTTATTCTACTTTTAGTGGCGAGAAAAATTATTATGGTCACCTCCTTTGGCTATTTTTATAATCCAACTTACTACATTCACATCCAAGATTATAACTTTCGAATTTATTATATATTGCTACATTCAATTCAGGGAATGAAGCAGATCTAGTAGGGCAAGCTTTATTATTTTTCATTTAATACCTAGTTATTTTATTCAACCATAAGTAAAGATGATATTAATTTAGAATATCTCTTAAAACCTGTAATATCCCGAAAATCGGGGGTTAGTAGAATCGGGTTTGTGAATCGAGAGAGAGCGGTCATGCCTTAATTTTTAAGATTATCTATGCATTTTTAGGAAATAAATGAGGTATTGGTTTGTTGGTTAAGTGTTAGTGTGATATTTCTTGAAACCCAAGTTCAAATCCCTTTTCTTGCATCATTTTTATTATTTTGTAAATTTTGCCTTCAACCTTAGTATGTGACATGCCTTGTTTTTCAAAATAAATATTTCAAATTATATCAAGAATGAGTTATTGGTTTGATGGTTAAACATTAGAGAATTTATCATTGAGGTCCTAACTTCAATTCTCTTCCCATGCAAATAATTTAAACTTTTTTACAAAAACCCCTTGTTTTAATGTGTGGGCCATTCAAGCCTAGTTAACCTAGGTATAAATATTAATTTTTCACTAATAATTAGCCTTTAATCCTCCT
>JABEZY010267536.1:0-10686 GCA_013467495.1 Gossypium gossypioides | reverse complement strand
ATTATTTTATAATTATATTATATTTTTCGACAAGAATTACACCGAAACTGCATGAATTTGAGTTAAAAAAGGACATGAAAAAGTATATATATTTTTGTGTTTCTAGGGAACGATACTCACTCATCACTTTATTACATGAACAGGCGTGTATACTTGCACAAATCACATATCATTTCACACACGACAAGTTTTTGGTGTCGTTGCCGGGGATCGACAATTTGGTGAAATTTGGTTTGGTTATTTTAATTAGTAGTTTTATTTAACTTAGTGTATTTACTTTTTACAGGTTTGCCATCAGTGAATGAGAATAGGCATTCCTACTAACACATAATACCTTTTTGACCCAGAGATTTACAGAACCTTCCAGAGAAAGAGAAAAGAATTGAGAAAAATGACTGGAAACAGGAATGATCTTAATGGTAATCCAAATTATCACAATAAAACTCATCTCGTTGGACATATGGTGGATGAACAAGATAAGCCAAGTAGAGAGCATGTCGTCCCAATATTGGATGATTTGAATCCAGGGATAGGCAGACCAACCATACAAGCTCAACAATTCGAGTTGAAACTGGTAATGTTTCAAATGTTGCAAACATTAGGACAGTTCGATGGACTACCCACTGAAGATCCGAGATTACATGTAAGACTCTTTTTAGAAGTCTGTGATTTATTTAAACAATAGGGTGTTCCTGAAGACACCTTGAGACTTAAACTGTTTCCATATTCTTTAAGAGATCGTGTGAAAGGATGGCTGAATGCTTTGCTGTCGGGAATAGTGGCATCATGAAATGATCTTTGCCAAAGATTCTTGCTACGATATAACCTGCCTACTATGAATGTCAAGTTGATAAATGATATTATGTCTTTTCGGCAGATGGAGGACAAGACGCTATATAAAGCTTAGGAATGATTTAAATACTTAATTTGAAAATGTCCGATGCATGGATTCCAGCACTGGACTCAAATGGATATGTTTTATAATGGGTTGAATGCGCACATAATGATGGTAGTTGATGCGTATGCCAACGGTACTTTGTTGGACAAAACTTATAATAAAACATATGAGATCTTGGGAAAGATTGCTAACAATGATTATCAGTATCCGAACACGAGAGTTGGGATGGGTAAGAGAGTTGTCGGTACCATCAAGCTTGATACAATCATTTCATTAACGGCCCAAGTATCCTCTCTAGCTAATATGATTAAAACCATGAAAAATCAAACTATAGTCCATGAGATGAAATCAGCAGAGTTGTCATGTGTTTATTACGTGGAAAATCATGTGTTTGACGAATGCCCATCAAACCTAGCGTCAGTATACTATACGAGTAATTCTAATTGAAATAACAATTCATATTCCAACACCTAAAATTTAGGGTGGAAGCTGCATCTGAATTTCAGTTGGGGTAATCAAGGTGCAGGAAATTTCAACAATGCCACAAGACAAAATGTCAACAATGCAGTGCCTAGTTATGTTCAACCTATGCTAAGAACGATGTTGTAATTTACAGTCAGGCTGCATCATTACAAGCTCTTGAGAATCAAGTAGGGTAAATAGTGAATGCTCTAAATTTAAGGCCACAAGGAGCATTGTCGAGTGATACCGAGAACTCATGAACACAAGACAAGGAGCATTGCAAAGCAATCAACCTTAGAAGCAGGACTTAGTTGAGTGATGTTGTTCACGATGCCGCGACAAGAGAGGATAATGAGGTATAGACCCCAAAACCATCTGAAAAGCAGACAACACCTGAAAAGGGTAAACAACAAAATGTTGTGGCAAACCTAGATCATGTTGCCAACAAAAATGCCACAGCAAAACAATATCAACAACCTGAAGAAAGACTATCTGTACCTTTTCCTCATCGATTCTATAATTCCAAACATGATGTTTAGTTTAAAGTGTTTTTGGAGGTTTTGAAGCAACTCTATATTAACATACCACTAGTCAAAGCTTTGGAGCAAATGCCCAACTACGTGAAATGAAAGACATACTATCGAAGAAGCGCAGATTGGGAGAATTTGAGACTGTTGCTCTCACTGAAGGGTGCACAACAATGTTGATGAATAAGTTGCCTCCATAGTTGAAAGACCTCGGAAGGTTCACTATCCCATGATCCATTGGAAATCATTATGTTGGTAAGGCGTTATGTGATTTAGGTGCAAGTAGAAATCTAATGCCTATGTATATTTTTAGGAAGCTAGGAATTGGGAAAGCGAAACCTGCAACAGTAATGTTGCAATTGGTTGACCGATCTTACGCCCATTAAGAAGGTAAAATTGAAGATGTAATAGTAAGGGTGGATAAATTTATCTTTCTTACAGATTTTCTTATTTAAGAAAGTGAAGCTGACCATGATGTACCAATTATTCTTGGAAGACCAATTCTTGCTACTGGTAGGATCCTAATTGATGTTCAAAAAGGCGAGCTAACCATGGGAGTGAATGATCAATAGGTTACTTTTAATGTGTTTAATGCTTTAAAATGCACAGATGAGAATGATGAATGTCACACCATTGGCTTGGTAGAAGCAGCAGTGGATGAATTCGTAAAATTTTGCTACGACAATTCTGATAGTGAAGATGATTTGATGGAGTAAGGTGACACAGTAAGTTTTGAAGAGCTTGGTGAATTTATGGAATCCTAGCAAGTAATGCATAGGCTAGGGAAGAAATTTGATTCCCTGGATTTAACAGAGCAATCTTTTAAGCCTTTTAAACCATCTGTATAGGAATCTCCCGTTCTAGAGTTAAAGCCTCTACCACAACATTTGGAATACACGTATTTGGGACATAACATTACTTTTCCAGTTGTAGTTTTTGCTAAGGTAACACCTGAGCAAGAGGAAAGGTTGTTAGAAGTGTTACAATGATCTTAAAGAGCACCAGGTTGGACCCTTGTTGATATAAATGGAATTAGCCTTACATTTTGTATGCACAAAATTTTATTGGAAGACTGCCATAGCAAATCCATTAAACAACAGAGACGACTAAATATAATTATTAATGAAGTTTTAAAGAAAGAAATTATCAAGTGGCTTGATGCTGGTATTATTTACCCAATTTTTGACAGCTCGTGGGCAAGTCTTGTGCAATGTTTACCCAAGAAAGGGGGTGTCATGGTAGTAAGTAATGACAACAATGAGCTCATTTCGTACTGTTACAGGATGGGAGTGTGTATGGACTACCGTAGGCTTAACAAAGCAACTAGGAAAGATCATTTCCCTTTGCCATTCATCGATCAAATGTTGGATAGATTAGTTGGTAAGACTTTTTATTGATTCCTAGATGGTTATTTAGGATATAATCAGATTGCCATAGCACCTGAAGATCAAGAGAAGACAACTTTCACATTTTCATATGGCACTTTCATATTCAGGTGGATGTTGTTCAAGTTATACAATGCCCCAACAACTTTCCAACACTGCATGATGGTCGTATTCTCAAACATGGTGGAAAATTTCCTTGAAGTTTATATGGATGATTTCTCTGTGTTCGGAAATGATTTGGACGATTGCTTAAGAAATTTGAAGATGGTTTTATGTCATTATGAAGAAACGAATCTAGTATTAAACTGGGAGAAATGCCATTTCATGGTTCGTGAAGGCATTGTCTTAGGACATAAGGTGTCACAGTGAGGAATTGAAGTGGACAAAGCAAAAATAGAAGTGTCAAAAAATTGCCACTGCCCACCAGTGTTAAGGGTATCAAAAGTTTTCTAGGACATACAGGATTTTATAGAAGATTCATCAAGAATTTTTTGAAAATCTCTAAACCCTTGTGTACTTTACTTAAACAAAACAAACCTTTTAATTTTGATGATCAATGTTTACAGGCTTTCGAGGAACTCAAGAAGCAACTTGTAGCAGCACCAATTGTGGTTGCTCTAGAATGGACATTTCCTTTTGAAATCATGTGCGACACCAGCGATTATGCTATGGGAGCAGTTTTGGGTCAAAGAAGAAACAAAGTACTATATGCAATATATTATACTAGTAGGATGTTGAAAGAGACTCAACTTAATTATACCATTACGTAGAAGGAATTAGTGGTAGTGTTATTTGCATTCAACAAATTCTGTTCTTATTTAGTAGGAGCAAAGGTCACAAGTCTACACAGATCACTCAGCTATTAAGTACTTGGTACGAAAAAAAGATGCCAAGCCAAGATTGATTAGGTGTATACTCTAGTTATAAGAGTTTGATTTGGAAATTAGAGATCGGAAGAGAATAAAAAATGAAATGGCTGACCATTTGTCAAGAATAGAATCGAAGAATGAAGATGAAAGCAAGAAATATATTAAGGAAGAGTTCCCAGATGAACAGTTGCTCAATGCCAAGGCATTACCTCCTGACTTCAATGCTCAAAGAAAACAAAATTTCTTCATGTTGCCAAAAAGTACTATTGGATGAACCATTCTTATCCAAGCATTGTTCAGATCAAATAATTTGAAAGTACATCCCTAATGATGAAATGCACAATGTCTTACAACACTGTCACTCAGTCCCATATGGAAGACATTTTGGAGGAATAAAAATAGTTGCCAAGGTACTCTAGTCAGGATTTTATTGGCCAAGTTTATTTAAAGATGCTCATGAATTTTATAGGTCGTGTGATCATTGTTAAAGAACAGGAAATGTGCCTAGGAGATAAGAAATGTTGTTGCAAAGTATTTGGAACTTAAACTGCTTGATGTATGGGGAATATACTTTACAAGTCTATTTTTGCCCTCCGTGGGCAAGCTATATATACTTTTGGCAGTAGAATATGTTTTTAAGTAGGTAGAAGCAGTAGCCCTAGCCTCTAATAATGCTAAGTCGATATTGAAATTTTTGCATAAGAACATTTTCACACGATTTAGTACACTGAGAGTCATTATTAGTGATAAGGGATCCCATTTTGATTGCAAATTGATGGCCAATGCCTTGCGCAGGTATGGGGCAAAACATAAAATTGGCATGGCATACCACCCTCAGACGAATGGCCAAGCTAAAATTTTTAAGAGAAATTAAACAAATTATGGAAAACGTGGTGAATCCATCTCCAAAGGACTGGTCTACTAGATTGGATGAAGCTCTATGGACATATTGAACTGCACTTAAAACAACACTAGGGATGTCACCTTTTAAACTTGTTTACGGTAAGACATGTCATTTACTTATTGAACTTGAGCATAAAGCGTTTTGGGCAATTAAGAAGCTGAACATGGATTGGGACACTGTTGGTAGCAAGAGATTGCTAGAATTGAATGAGTTGGAAGAGTTTCGAATACAAGCATATGAGAATGCTCATTTGTACAAGGACAAGACCAAACAATGGCATGATGCCAGTATTTTACCAAGACAATTTGAACCTAGACAACAGGTATTATTGTTTAATTCTAGGCTCAAATTATTTTCTGGTAAGTTAAAATCTCGATGGTCAGGACCTTTTAAAGTAATTCAAGTGTATTCGAATGGTGTTGTTGTTGTTAATGACCTAAGAATAGGGGATACATTCATGGTTAATAGACAATGCTTGAAGCATTACTAGGGTGCTCCTATAGAGCGTGGCAAACAAAGAGTTAGCCTTCGTGATGTTTGAATTTTTGTTTTCATTAGTAAATAGTTTTCCATTTTATTTTCCATTATTATTTTTATCTTTATTCTCTTTATTTTTAATACAATTCCATTTTTGTTTTTATTATTATGAACATGAGTAGAATAAAAGAAGCAAGATTTGTTAGTGTATACAGAGTAGTAGTTTGCTGCAGCATTACAAAGAAGCGTTATGCCATGACAAACTGAATGATGAGGTGTTAATAAAAGAATCGATTGGTTAGAGAATTCCAAAGGAAAGATTTTTAGGTAGAGCATTTAATGAATCTTGGGAAACCCAAAGTATGAGGCCCACAATTTAGGGATCCGTTATTTCATTTTCCCCCAAAATTTTTGTCCATTTTTAACTTTTCCTCCACGTCATAACCCTTCTTCCTCACGTTTCCCATTCCCTAAAAAATTTCATCATTATCCTTTTTTAGTTTCTTCAACCAGTTCACAAAGATCGTATTTTTATAGTTCTCTTGTCTTTAATCTCTCTGCTATTAGTTGTTTACTCCATTATTTTCCTTTTCTGTTTCCCTGACATTTTTTTCATGGGTAGTGTAAAGAGTACTTCTAAAACATCAGAATGTTCGCATGCTGGCACCCCGTAGCCAAAGATATTCTTCAATGATGCCGCAGCCACAAGATATTCAACTAATATTCTAAAACGACCATTTTGATTTGAACAGGGATTTTTACTGAAGGATGAACTCCACAGAAGGTACAATGAATCAATATCCTTGATTGTGGAAAAGCACAATTGAAGCAGATTTTGTCTACACCCAGGGGATGTTTTGGGTAAAGTGGTAAGAGAGTTTTATGCTCATGTAAATTCCCCAAACTCTCTTTTCATTTATGTGCGGGTTAAATCTGTGCCATTTGACGAAGACCATATTAATGCCCAGTTTGACATCGAGGAGATAAGAGATGAGCATTCTGAATTTGTCGAGAATATTACACAGTTAGGGTTGATAAAAGTATTGGAAAATTTATGTGTTGAAGGTACACAGTAGATTATTTCAAGTCAGGAGTGTTACAGAGTTGAAATAGTTGCATTAAAACCAATTGGGAAGGTGTGGTACCACTTTTGAAGGAGTCGTCCTATGTTGTCTACCCATAACACGTCTGTTTCGAAAGAAAAAATGTTGCTATTGCATTCTATTCTACAGGGAAGACAGATAAATGTAGGGATGATTATCTTGCAAGAGGTCCATAAGTGTGCTAATAAGAATGCTGGGAGTTTGAATTTTCACTCCCTTATTTCTACCCTATGTAAGATGGCAAACGTTCCTTGAATTTATGCTGAGGACATTACCCCCAATAAGGGCGGGATAACGAGAGCAATTTTTGCCAAGCTTTGAGGAATTAAGTTTGCTACAGCATCCCAGCACAGTCAAGATTCCCCTACTACATGTATTCCTACAGCAACATCTCCCACCTCTCACGACTAGGAAATCTTGACTTCTCTGAAATAGTTAGAATAGAGGTTGTTGTTGTTTAAGGTACAACAATACCAAATGATGGAAGAGTTGGAACAAAGCAATGAACGCTAGGCTCGGTACTAGTCGTATGTGAAAGATAGGGATTTGGCATTAAGACGATTCCTTTCAGAAAAAATTTTTGCGACCCATGCCAGAATTTCCTACTTTCCAAGCTACTTTACTCTTGTCTAATGAGTGCAGAAAAGAGCCAGTTACACCCATTGCCAGAACTGACCCTGTGACTGAAGGAGTCATCGTAGATAAAAGAAAAGTTATTGAAGAGGAACAACTGACCTATAAAAGGATGTAGAAGAAGGAAAAGAAGAAACAAGTGTCCCTACCACTACACCAGCTATTGCCACTAAAAAAGGTAAAACTCCTGAACCGACATCTTCACCCGTCTCCATGACTGACCAGGATCAAGCAATCGATCAACTGACCAATGAACTAACAGAGATCGACAAAGAAGGTGAGGAAGTCAAACTCAGGAAAAGGAAGATGCGATACAAAGTTAGTGCTCGCAAGTCCATGAGAAAGAATTGAATGAAGTGCCAACATTCCAGTCTAAGGGGGTTAAGTTTTGTTTTTTCTCTCATGCATTGCATGATTTTTTTCTTATCGTTTGTGTGGTTATTCATACTTGTTATGTACTTTTCATGGTTTTACATGCATTAAGGACAATGCATCCCTTAGGTTTGGGGGTGTATTGTGCATCTAGGTTACATTTTCTAAGTTCAGTTTGGTATATAGGAAATTTTGCCATGACATAATAACTATTGAAATACTACCTTGTCTATAAAAAGTACAGTTTTTCTTTATGATGTTCGATGATGAGCTTAAATTTTTTTTGATATACCTAGAACAGTCAACAATGGAAGTTAGCTTAGGCTAAGTCGCTTGGAAATTGATTTTTAAAAATGGGATGTCCTATACTCTGTGTTTTTTTTTTGGTTTTTCGAAATATGGTAAGTATCTTTTTAATACCCTTAGGGCTTTTTGAAACCAAACATTAGTTAAATTGCCACGACCTTTTGTTTAAATAAGTAAGCACTCCAATGCTTAGAGTTGCTAAATAGGTTAACATCACTTTGTTTGCTCCATCGTGCTATATATTAGAAAGGAGGACCAAAGATAGAGTGTGTGATATAATTTTAGGGGCACTCCGTTGTAGCAAAGGACTGAGTAGCTAAGGAGGTAGTTGTATGCTCCATGAATGTTTTTAGTTAGAAGCCTTAGCTTCATGAGTGACTTTTGGTTTAAATTGTGACATGATTGAGTACTCGACAATTCATTGTATGCTTCATCATGATTGTCAAGTCAAAGAATTTTGTGACATCTAAATACCCTAATAACAATAGCAATTTACTTTACTGTTTTAAAAGAGAGAGAAAATGTGAATAATATATTTTGATATGGGCTTAAAGCAAGTGACTTCTATTTAGGTAACGAATAAACTAAGTAAATAAAAAGATCTTGGCTATAGGACGAAAGAGAGAATCCATGGGTACTTAGGAAATTTCATTTTTAGGGAGAAATTGTTGCACTGCCTTTGCTAAGCAAACCTTTGACATTCGAATCAGTTTTAGAAAAAGAGAAGATTGCTGAGAATGGAGGTATAAATTGTTTTTGCAATAGCTAGGCAGTACGAGAAAGTTTTTTCCATGGCAAGATGGGTGCATTCATGCATTTAGATGTATTTTGCTTGAGGACAAGCAATAACTCAGGTTTGGGTCTGTGATAACTCTTGAAAAAGTTATATTTCATGCCTTTAGATGTAGCTAATTGCTTGCGCTTAAGTAAATTTTGTTGCATTTTAGGACATTTTAGTTAGAATTTTTAATATTGCATTAGGACTTGGAATTAGGTGCTTTTAATCGCTTGTGGTGGAGTTTTTGTGTTGGTATGGCAGGAACATGTTTTAGAACGAGGAAATAAAGGAGTGAAGTTTTGTCAAGGTAAAGTGCAGATAGTTTGCTAGCGTGGAGGACATGGAAATGCCGGGAAAACCAAGTCAACATTTTCCATGTAGCAGTCCCAGTTCAAATTCAAATTCAAATTCAAACTTGTGCCAGATAAATCCCCCTAAAAGAGGAGAAGATAATCATGAGCTGTTAGTCGAACCTAGCCTAATGTATCTATAAAAATTGATGAAGGGGAATTAAAAAATGACAAAGAAAAAATGAGAAATATCCTTAGGCGTGAATAAGGGTTCGGCTATGCAAAGGACAGGAAGTTAAAGGTAGTCCTTCTTAGCCATCACAGGATGCTGTGCTGCCGAAGTGTGGATACGGCAAAAGAATGCTATTCCCCGAAGTTCTTCCATTATTTCCATTAATGTTCCTTTGAAAGATTAAACTGAAGTAGTTGAACGCAATGTTAGATAATATTTTGGTTTGGAATTTTATTTCCTAGCCCATGAGCTAAATCTCATATGGTTGGGATTACTTTCAGTGAAGCTTTAACTATTTTATATAGATTTCATATATTTCTTCAAACGATCTCTAGACTTAGAAGGTTGTTCACATGATACAAACTGATTCTAATCCCGAAAGGGTTGGATTAAAATTAAATGAAATGAGCAAGTAATCCATAGATACTTGTTGTCGACTCTAGACATAGAGTCTCGAGCATATAGAAGGAACCTATGCAAGATATCTAAATATCCTATAGACACGGGTAAGGTAACTTGAGGTTTTACCCTCGCGAGAGGTAGGCCATTTTAGAACTCTTCTGTGCAGTAAGTAGATATGATTTTTCCAAGGCATTATTGACAATCAGGTTTGATTCTGGGTAATCCCAACCTTCTAAATCAGTATCACTTTATTCTTATTCTTTGTCGTAATAACTTTGCCACAACATATTTAGTTGTCTATTTCTTTGTTTATAGTCTATTCAGATAATTACTCTCATTATTACCATTACATTTCAGCCTTCACTTTTTCCATAGCATTTCAAATTACTCATCATTTCCATCTATCGCATACATCATCATTCCTTTGAATTATTACTGCATACTTACATTAGTTTTCGATAGCATTAACTAGATCATAATTACTTGACCACTTTTATGCCTCAATCCGATCCTCATGTGAATAATACTTACTAATCACTTTATTACTTGAACCGAAGTGTATACTTGCACAAATCGCATATCATTTCACAGGTGACATGGACGTAAAAGTGGTAGCCACCACCATGCCCATGACTGCAGTAGGAGCAGGAAGCAATCGATTGACTTCTTATCCGATTCTGTTGTGTGACACAACTCCCTGTACAATGTGGCCAACACGACTTATCCCTAACATAGTCTACCACATTCTTTGAAGTCAACCAGATGTAGTAGCCACCTTATGTGTACCAAATTTCAAGATTTATCAGGCATTAGAATACCCCCGATTAACCTCAAGTTGAACGTTTGGGCATATAGTTCTTTGACGACATTATTCAAGTTTGGAGGAAGGTCTTTGAAATTATATTGCAACCATTTCATCTCTATCCGGCCACCTTGAAATGTTTTCGACACCTTTTCTAAAAATGTCTCGCAAAGGTCCTTTTTACGAGGAATGGCCACTACCCCTGTAACGACTAGCCCATCCACAAGTAATCTGAGTTGTTAAGAT
>JABEZY010267418.1:0-10082 GCA_013467495.1 Gossypium gossypioides | reverse complement strand
TAGCCACATGGCCCTGTGACCCCTATAGTCAAATTTTGTGAATTTTCTTTAAACCTTCCAAATGTTTCCGATTTAATCCTGAATTGTTTCTAAGGTATTTCTAGGGCCTCAAGGGATCGATTTAGGGACAATGTGTATGTGGATGATTGTTTTATAATATGATTATGATAATCTATGAAATGTATGTTTAAATGTTTCATTCGTTCGGTAATGCTTTGCAACCCTAATTCGACGATGGATACGGGTTAGGGGTATTACATTTAGTGGTATTAGAGCTACGGCTTAGTTGGCTCTCAATGGAGTCTAGAAATACATGCCAGTCTATAACCTTCAATGGTGCGATAACTCCTGACTCAAATTGAACTATGTTTTCATATAGATAAGATGTCATCCAACTGAGCTGATTCCGAAGAAGTAGAAAGTAACGCGAAGCCTCCATTCACAGAGCACCTTCTAGCGGTAGTAGGCCCGTATCTGAAGATCATGAGGAGAGGCTAAAGAAGCCTTATTTCAGATGATGTCTGAGTGGTTTTCAGAGTTCATGCGAACAAACCCAATGGCTTAACAACCTCCACCCACACCTATACCCCAACTGGTCCCCGTAGTTCCTCAAGGTTTGGAACCAGTACGAGTTAGCAAGCCTCCAGTTGATAAAGTCCAAAAGTATGGGGCTGAAGAGTTCCGAGGTACTATTAAAGATGATCTAGAGAAGGCCGAGTTCTGGTTAGAAACACGGTGAGAGTTTTTGATAAATTATCGTGTACTTGTGGAATGCTTGAAATGTGATGTTTCCTTGTTGAAAGACTCAACTTATTAGTGGTGGAACACCTTGGTTGCAATTGTATCGAGAGATCGAGTAAATTGGGAATTCTTTCAGATAGAGTTCAGAAAGAAATTTGTGAGTCAAAGATTTCTAAATAAGAAATGTAAAGAGTTTTTTGAATTAAAGCAAGCTCGTATGATAGTAGTTGAGTATGAGAGAGAATTTGTGAGACTCAATATGTATGCCTAGGAATGTATACCGATAGAGGTTGCTATGTGTACACGATTTGAGGTTGACCTAAATGAAGATATCAAACTGTTAGTCGGGATTCTTGAGTTAAAAAAATTCATGGTTTTAGTTGACTGAGCACACAAGGCCGAGGAACTTAGCAAAGCAAAAAGAAAAGTCAATTTTGAGGCTCGTGATTTAGGAAAGTGACCTATGGGAAAACATACTCATCACCATTGAAGGATTCGAAATAATTTCATAGTCATTCATTAGCTTTTGTGGGTTATTCTGGAAGAGAAAGAGGAAAACAACATTCGAGCTCGAAACCTCAGGCTATGTCTGTAGTGAGCGTAGGCAGTGTCAAAAATAATAAACCTAAGTGCCAGCAATGTAATAGACGACATTTTGGTGAGTGCAGACTGAAAGACAGGTCGTGTTCTAAATGCAGTTCCTGCGAGCATTATCTCAAAGATTGCACTGAAAGGTCTGATAAAGAAAAGGCTCAGATTACTCGATCAAGTAATAAAGCTGCGAGAGGTAAACCATGCCAGAACACTGGAAATACGGGTAATAGCCGTAGTGGGACAAAAGATTCTGCTATGAGAATTGATGCACGAGCACCAGCAAGAGCTTACGCGATTTGTGCTCAAAAGGAAGCTTCAGCATCCGATGTGATCACCGGTACATTTTCTATCTTTGATACTAATGTTAATGCTTTGACTGACTCGGGGCCAATGCACTCATATGTATGCACAACTTTAGTGTCAGATAAGAAAATACCTTTTGATTCTACTTATTTTGTAGTTAAAGTAACGAGTGTAATACCCCTAGCCCGTATCTGTCACCATATGAGGGATACGGAGCATTACTGAAGCATAACGTCATACAACGAACAATTTAATTCATAACTAAATTACAAGGTAAAACATAGCAACATCAATAAAAAACATACATACAGTCCCTTATACAAGCCCTCCAGGCCCAAAACAAACATTGGAAACGATTCGGGACTAAATTGGAAACATATAAAAAATTTTAAAAAAAGTTCAGGTTTTTAAAACTGCAGGAGTCACACAGTCGTGTGGCTAGGTCATGTGACTCACACGGCCAAGAGACACACCCGTATTTTAGGCTATGTGGGCATTTGAAATAGGGACACACGGTCGTGTCCCAGCCTGTGTCCGCACCCGTGTAACTCACTGACTTGGGCCACACGACCAACCACGCACCCATGTGCCAGGCCGTGTACCCTTCGAAATAACCCCACATGCCTGTGTGGCAGGCTATGTGCTAGGCCATGTAATATCTTGACTTGCAACCCTTTGAAAGCTATAGTGGACACAAGACCGTGTGTCACACACAGCTGAGACACACACCCGTATCTCTGCCCGTGTGGACAAAAAATGGGTCATTTCCAAGCCATTTTTCTCACCCAAACTCACAACTCATGTACAAGCGAATTGTACCTATAGTCAAGCATTCAAAACTCACTTTGCATATGCATATCCAAGCTTAATCAACCTAGAATCCAACCATTCAACCAATACGCCAAAATGGCACCTCAATTTCAACAAAAAATTTTACTTAAACACCTAACCATTTCATTCCACAACTAAACTACTAACTGGATCATCCCAATGCTATATTTTCCACAATGTTCATAAACCAAATATATATACATAATCAATACAAAGTAGCCATATTCACAACTTTCAAACTACCAAATCAAGCCAATAGTAACATTATGAACTATCCCCTTTTTCACCATTCACCAACTCATATTATAACATTTCCATATCATTATTTTAGCCAACACAATATCAAGTTACCAACCACAAAAGATACCACATAAATATACATCATACCAAATAGATTATCAACCATAATGTCATATATATATACAATCCACACTTAATGGCTAGAATTCATCAAACAAAACACCTATACATGCCATCATAACCATGACTCAAAATCTTCAAAATATACTGATATAACCGATGGATAGTGTGATAAAATATCCGACAACTTCCAACCCGAACGAGATTTCGATTATCTAGAAACACAAAGAAATTAACATGAAGTAAGCATATGATGCCTAGTAAGTTCGTAATTCACAAACAAAACTTACCATTTCATCTTATAAACATAAAAATCAACTTGAAACTATCCAACATGGCTTGATATTAGCCTAAGCAACAACAACCTTTCAAGTTAGTAATGACATAGCTTAGCAAATCATCTCATAGCATTGTAGCTTTTATACATATTACTTCATAGCATTCATACTTTCAAGAAATGATTGAGCATATTTCAATCACTAACAACTCATACATTTTCGTACTTTCATAATATCACTTATTGGAGAATTTATTGAACCTTCCCTTTTGCATACCCGTTGAACCACTAGAATAATATCGAATACGTGAGAATCTCGCACACAAAGTGCCCACATTTGGTCGAAACCACTACTAACTCATATCTCATAACACTGCTCTCTCTCGAGACATAAATGGGTCTACTCACACAAGCTATCAGTCAAGATGTAGCTACACGGTGCTGCTCACAGAAGCTTTTAAGTAACCGTAACACATGCTGGGAACTCAACCACGGGTAAGACATACGAGACCAACACCCAAAACACAGTAACCCCTAATGACATGTCATTTGTATCCTATATATCCTTAAGGTTTAAACGGGACTCGAAAGTCACCGAAACTTTTTGGATATTTATGTAGAGTCGTAATTTTAGTATATATAACATAAAGGCATTTAAATCAAACATATTTCAATGCTAATTATATATACGAACTTATCTCAAACACGTATGGAGAAAAACGATAGATTAATCCAATACTTTTTCTTTTCCCCAATCTAAATTTGTACGTTGCATTTCTTGATCTATATAATCAAATTTAACTCATTCAAAATCCATTCTATTCAATTTAATCAAAAAATCATGTTTTGGCAAAATTACACTTTTACCCTTTAAATTTTAAATTCAATAAAATTTAGTCCCTAGCTCATAAAAATGCAAAATCATGCAATTTAATACAATCCAACTATAGCCACATACACTAATGTCCTTAGAAAGGCCTACATTTCTTTTATTTCACAATTTAACCATGAATATTTTTTTATTTTTCAATTTAACCCTTAATTGACAAATTTATCAAAATTCTTACTAAAGTTGTTCAACTATCATCAAGCATTCATTTACATCCATCAAACATCGAAAACAACTAACATACATTCATGGTAAAACCCTAGACCCTTAACAATTTTGCAAATTAGTTCCCGGGCTACCTAGATTAAGCTACAACGATCTCGAAAACATAGAAATAATTAAAAATCAGTCAAAAATGCACTTACATGCAACGATACTATGGTCGAGCCTTCAAAAGCTCAACAATGGAGTTTTTTTGCTTCGTATTTTCAATTGAAAATGCACTTGGGAAGATGAAAACTTGTTTTCTTTATTTTTCTTAGTTTATTTTATTAAATTACAACTTTAACCTTAATTAATAACCTTTATAACCATTGATAATATGTCTATATAAGTCCACTCACATTATGGATGGTGTAATTACAACATAAACCCTCCAAACTTTTATTATCAAAACTATTTAATCCTTTTAGCTTATAGAACTCAAAATTTTGTAGCTTTTGTAATTTAATCTTTTTTTATGAAATTAAATATGCAAATGATAAAATTTATTCGCGAAACTTTTATACATGTTGTAGACATTAAAATAATAATAAAATAAATTTTTCAACGTCGAATTTGTGGTCTTGAAATCACTGTTTCGATTACACTGAAAATGGGGTATTACAACTCTCCCCACCTAAGAAATTTTCGTCCCTGAAAATCTTACCGGTAAATAGATTTGGATATTCTTTCTCATAGCTTCCTCGGGTTCCCAGGTGGCCTATTCTATCCCATGACGTTGCCAAAGAACCTATACTAAATCTATGCTTTTGTTTCTTAACACTTTAATCTCTCGTGCAAAAATTCTAATCGGTTCTTCGTTATACGACATGTCGGGTCGAATCTCAATATCTACCTGAGATATTATATGCGAAGGATCTAACCGGTACCGTCGTAGCATGGATACATGAAACACATTATGAATCTTTTCTAACTCTAACGGTAATGCTAGCCGATATGCCACTGGTCTTATTCTTTTGATAATCGCATATGGCTCGATAAATTGCGAGCTAAGCTTCCCTTTTTGACCGAAACAATGAATCTTCTTCCAAGGTGATACTTTCAAAAATATTTTGTCACCGATATGAAATTCAATATCTTTATGTTTCAAATCTGCATACGATTTCTATCGATCTGAAGCTACTTTCAAACTGTCACGGATTATTTTCACTTTTTCTTTAGTCTCTCGAATCAAATCAACTCTGTGAATATTTTTCTCACTGCAGTCCAATACAAAGGAGTTCGGCATTTACGACAACATAAAGCTTCGTACGGTGCCATCTTTATACTTGACTAATAATTTTTATTGTATGCGAATTCAACCAATGGTAAATATTTCTCCTAGTTACCTTCGAATTCTAATACCCAACAACGAAGCATATCTTCAAGTATCTAAGTTACTCGCTCGAATTAACCATCTGTCTAGGGATGAAATGCAGTACTAAAATGTAACCGCGAACCGAAAGCTTCCTACAACTTACTCCAAAATTGCGACGTAAACCGAGGATCTCTATCTAAAATAATAGAAACTGGTACCCCGTGCAATCTGATCATCTCAGAGATGTATAAATCAGCTAATCTCTTAAGGGAGTAATCTGTACGTACTAAAATAAAATGTGCTGACTTCGTTAGACGAACAACAACAACCCAAATAATATCTTTCTTTCTTGGAGATAAGGGTAAACCCGATACGAAATCCATAGTAACACGCTCCCATTTCCACTCTGATATCATCACTGGCTGCATCAAACCAGAAGGTACTTGATGTTCAACTTTTACTTGCTGACATACTAAACATCTCGGTACGAAATCTAAAATCTCACATTTTTTTCCCGGCCACCAATACATCTATTTTAAATCATTGTACATTTTAGTGTTACCTAAATGAATGGACAATCTACCATAATTAGCTTCATACAAAATCTTCTGAATTAACTTTGAATCTCTCAATACACAAACTCTGCCTATAAAAAGTAAGCAATCATCAGACCCTATTTGGAAATCTAAATCCAGAGTCCTCTCACATAATTTTTGTTTAGCTATCAATGCATTATCACATTTCTGAGCTTCACAAATCTATTGTAGGAATAACGGTTTAGCTTTTAACTCAACTAAAATTGAACCATCAATGGACAATGACAACCGCGTATTCAACGCTCGCAAAGCAAACAGAGATTTTTACTCAGAGCATCAGCCACTACATTTGCTTTACCCAGATGATAATCAATAATCAGATCATAGTCTTTCAGTAACTCGGGCCATCTGCGCTATTTTAGATTCAAGTCTTTCTACGACATTAAATACTTCAAACTCTTACGATTGGTATAAATGTGACATTTTTTGCCATACAGACAATGTCGCCAAATCTTCAATGCAAACACAATTGCTGCCAATTCTAAATCATGTGTCAGATAATTCTTTTCATGTTGCTTTAACTGTCTAGAAGCATAAGCTATCACTTTACCTTCTTGCATCAAAACACAACCGAAACTATTCAAAGATGCATCACTAAAAATTACAAATTCTTTACCTAACTCAGGCTAAACTAAAACTGGTGCCTCGGTCAACAGTGCTTTCAACTGATTGAAACTTTGTTGACATTTCTCAGACCATTCGAACTTCACATCCTTCCGTAATAAACGCGTCATTAGAGTAGCTATCATCGAGAACCCTTTGACAAATCTTCTTCAATAACCAGCTAATCCCAAAAAATTTCTAACTTTCGATACATTTTTTGGAGGTTTCCTATCAACAACTGCTAAAATTTTACTCAGATCCGCTCTAATGCCTTCAGCTGATACTATATGTCCCAGAAAGTCGACTTCCCGAAGCCAAAATTCACATATATTAAATTTGCCAAACAAATGCTTCTCACGCAAGATCTGTAATACAATTCTCAAATGCTCAACATGCTCAACCTCATCTCGAGAATAAATAAGAATATCATTAATAAAAACCATGACGAATCAGTCTAAATACAATCTAAAAATTTGTTCATTAAATCCATAAATACTGTAGGTGCGTTAGTTAACCTAAACGACATCACAAGATATTCATTGTGTCTGTACTTGGTCCTGAATGCAATTTTGAGCAATCCGAATCTATAACCCGCAACTGATAATAACCAGAACGTAAATCAATCTTCAAAAATACTGTTGGACTTTTCAACTAATCAAAGAAATCATCAATTCGTGGCAATGGATATTTATTCTTAATCGTAACTCTGTTGAGCTATTGATAATCATTACACAATCTCATTGATCCGTCCTTTTCTTAACGAATAGAACCGGTGCACCTCAAGGCGAGAAATTAGGTTGTGCAAAACCTCTATCTGTTAACTTTTGCAACTGAGCTTTCAACTCTTTCAACTCTGTAGGATCCATTCTGTACGGAGCTATCGATAGTGGTGATGTTCCTAATACTAACTCAATAGCAAATTCGACCTCTCTGATCGGTGGTAACCTGGGTAACTCTTCTAGAAACACATCTGGATATTCATAGACTACGGGCACTGATTCAAGTTTCAACTCAGACACTTTTGAATCCAGAACATAAGCAAGGTACGCATCATAACCTTTTCTCACATATTTTTGCACTGCCATAGTTGAAATAACAATAGGCAACTCGTTCGATTCACCATATTCAATTCGAAGTGTTTCACCATTCTGGCATTTCAGTACAATAAGCTTTCGTCTACAATTCACTACGGCATCATGTAGAGTTAGCCAATCCATACCCAGAATCACGTCAAACTCATCAAATGGTAATAACATCAAATTGGATGGAAAGCTGTAACCCCGAGTCATCAAATGATAGTTCTTGTAGACTTTATCAACTAACACATATTGGCCTAGGGGATTCGATACTTTAACCACAAATTCAATGGACTCAACAGGTAAATTTTTACTTGACACTAGATTCGTGCATACATACAAATGAGTTGATCTAAGATCAATCAAAGCAGTAACTTTAGTGTCAAAGATAGAAAAAGAACCAGTAATAACATCTGGAGTAGAAACTTCCTCACGCGTATGAATTGCATAGGCTCTGGCTGGTGCTCATGCCTCAGACCTCACAGTCGAATCCTTAGTTACACTTCGACTATTATTCACATTTCTAGGATTCCTCGATGGTCTCCCTCTCGCCGTTGTATTGCTCGGTTGAATAGTCTGAATTTTATCTTTTTCAGGTAACTCAGGACAATCCCAAATAAAATTCTCCTGCGAACCACATCTGAAACAAGCTCTGTCATTCATCTAACATATGCCAAAGTGTCATCGTCCACATCGTTGACAATTAGGTTTGTTGGCTTTAACACTACCAACACTTGCTACTGATGTAGCTTGCGCTTTAGAACTTGTGTGTTGCTTACCACGATCTTTGCTAGGATATCCCACAGAAGTAGATGAACGATTATGGTAATCCTTCGATCTCTCTAACGATGAATGATACAATTTCCCAATTGATCTCTTTCTTGAATCTCTAGCTTCCAAATCAGCTTTTCTTTTCTCTTTACTAAGCTCCTCGGCTTTGTGTACTCTATCAACCAAAACAGAAAATTCTTTCAACTCGAGAATTCTGACTAAAAGCTTGATGTCTTCATTTAACATGTCTTCAAACTGTTTACACATAACAATTTCGGTTGGAATGCACTCTCAGGCATACTTACTCAATCTGACGAACTCTCTTTCATATTTAGATACTGTCATATGACCCTATTTATGCTCAAAAAAAATTTTGCGCTTCTGATTGAGGAACCTTTGACTTATATATTTTTTTAGGAATTTAGTTTGAAAAAATCCCAAGTGATCCACTCTCTTGGTACTACAAAAATCAACGTGTTACACCATTGATAAGCTGAATCTTTCAATAGAGATACGACACATTTGACACATTCAGTCGGTGAACAAGCTAACTCATCGAAGACTTAGATCGTATTTCTAGCCAAAACTCAGCTCTCTCAAGATCATCATCAACTGTAGCCCTGAATTCTTCAGCCCCATATTTACAAAGTTTATCAACAAGTAGCTAACTCATGCGTAAAGGTTCCAAACCTTGAGGAACTACTGGAACAGATTGGGGAACAGGTGGAGGTGGAGGTCGTTAAGTAGCCGGATTAGTTCGGACAAACTTTGTGAACCACTCATTCATCATTTAGAAGAAGGCTTCTTTAGCCTCTCCTCCCCAGCCTTTGGATATAGGCCTTGATCCAGACGACGCTGCTCCGTGAACGAAGGCTTGCGTATTACTTTTTACATCATCAGAGTCTGCTCAGTTGGAATCCATTACTAGATGAAAATATAATTCAACACGTGTAAGGAGTTATCACACTATCAAAGGTTATATAATGACATGTATATCTAGACTCACATACGCTACGTTCAGTCTGATAATCAACTAAGTCATGTCTCTGATACCAACAAATTAACACCCTTAGCCTGTATCCGTTGCCGAATTAGGATTACGGAGTATTACCAAAGCATAACGTCATACAACGAATTATTTAATTCGTAATTAAATTATAAGGTAAAACATAACAACATCAATCAAAAACATACATACAGTCCCTTATACGAGCCCTGTAGGCCCAAAATAGACACTGGAAATGATACGAGACTAAATAAAATATATATGAAATTTTTTAGAAAAAGTTACTTTTTTTTCAAGCAGTAGGGGTCACACGGCCGTGTGGCCAAGCCGTGTGACTCACATGTCCAATAGACACACCTGAGTCTTAGGTCGTGTGGGCATTTGAAATAGAGACACATGTGTAACTAGAACGACAGAAATGTGCAAGTGTACACGATCACAACAAGCAATAAAGTGACAAGTAAATGTCGAGTTATCGTACCCACAAGGACTGTGAAAAGAATTATTTATGAATGC
>JABEZY010267383.1:499-11275 GCA_013467495.1 Gossypium gossypioides | reverse complement strand
CATAAGCCTCATTATAAGACTTAGACAAAATCGCACCATTCGTAGAAGCATTTACCATTAATCTCGTATATGTGTTAAGACCGTTATAAAACATCACCAACTGGATACAATAAAGAATCCCATGATAAGGAAACTTACGAAGCAATTCCTTGAATCTCTCCCACGCCTCGTATAAGGACTGGACATCCAATTTTTGAAAAGTAGTTATCTCAATTTGCAAATTTACATTTTTGCTCGGTGGAAAATGCTTTACCAAAAACCTTTCTACTAACTCTTGCCAAGTAGATATTGAACTTGGTAGCAATGAATTCAGCCATGCTCGGGCTCAATCTCGCAACGAGTACGAAAATAGCTTCTACCTTAATGCATCTTCAATCACACCAGCCATCTTAAATGAATCACTCACCTCCATGAATAATCGAAAGTGTAAGTGTTGATCTATCGTGGGCATTCCACTGAACTGGCCTACCATTTGGAGCCTTTGAAACATCACTTGTTTCAATTCAAATTGGGGTGCCTCAACATCTGGCCTCCTAATTCCCTAATTTAACTCATTGAAGAGTGGCACGGCATATTGTCTTATGAGACGATCCCTATCATTAGCAATAAGGATTGGATTGTGCACATGATTAACTCTATTACCTTGTCCATCATTTTGATTTCCAAGGTCCATCTCGACTTATCTTTGAGGAAATCTCTCACGTCTTCTCTATCTAAATGTCTGATCAATTTCACGTCTACACGTAATAGATCGATGATTCAATCTATGCTCATAAACACCTGATAAATAAATCACAAATAAAGAATAAATTAGTAATGCTAGAAATTAAATAAAAAATAAAAAACCAAACTACAAAAATAATTTCACAAAGAATGATTAAGGAAACAATCCCCGACAACGATGCCAAAAACTTGTAATATGGTTTATGCAAGTGTACATAGTTATTCAAGTAATAAGTAACTAAAATGAGTTATCGTCTCCACAGGGACTGTGTATGTTAATTGATTATTTGTAAAATTATAAATCACAATATGATATAAAAACTCAATAACTTTGGATGGTGATGATTAAATTAACTAGATGCAAAGATTGATCCCCATGGCAATTCTAATCTAAATGCAAATTATCTAAATGTATGAATGAATGGCTTTAGCAACAAGAACAATCCACATAAAATAGGCAAAAAGAATTATATTAATCAACTCAATTCATTTTCATCATGCTTAATATTGTTCGAAAAACATTCCATGCCCACTCGATCTTTCATGAGTTTGGAAACCAAATTAAGTCCTCATGGATCTTTAGTTTATGAATATTCATTTTACTGATCATATTAAACTAAGGGTTTTTAGTATTTATGCAAGGCACAGGGACATTTACGTTTGCAACAGTTTCATCACATAAACCTAAAAATTATGCAAGATAATAGAGCTAACTAAAGATATTATGAACCTCTAATTTAGTCGGGTTTAATGCTCTAAATTGAGCATTGTACTTTTCAATTATGTGTTTACTAGCCATCGTCTGGTTAGGATCGTTCAGCTAATCTGAATGCATCCAATCACATATGAATGAAAGACATCTTGATTTTAATTAAAAACATGATTAATTGAGGCACAAACATTTTAAACATGAATCAATGAATATTATTGAATTAAAATAATCATCCTAGAAATTAAGATTTAAAATATCATTGTTGATGTTAAAAATAAAAAACACATTGCGAACATAAGTAAATTAAATAACAAGAGGAAATAGTAAACTCTAATTTAGTTCAGCAGCCTTTCAGATCTTTTCTGACTGATGTATTCCTTCGTTCTCCTTAATGTTCCTTCTGCTAAGGGTTTCCTAAGGTGGCCGACAAAAGAAATGTCTTGACAAAGCCTTTGTTGGCTAAAGAATGGAAGGGAATGGAACGACTATGCAAGGGGAGAAGGGAACAAGAGAGGAAATGAGAGAATGTTAGTGAATGAATGAATTAAGGGATGCTTTGAGAAGTGGAAAGTTGTGTGGTATTTATAGGTGAAGGCAAGGGTAAAGTTTGCTAGAAATAAAATTCAAAATCCCTCTCATACATGGCTGACCATAAATTGTGGAAAAAGGGGATGACTTGGCTGCTTGTTTTTTAATTCAAAACAATATTATTAATAGCCATAAGTTGGACGGTTTCAAAGGGTGAACTTGTGTGCTGATTTTTTATGTCTTTACAACTGTAGGAACCTCCAAGAAAATATCCCAAAGCTTATTTTTGGGAAACCATTTGCTTGTGCCAAAAATTGGGCTTTACTCCTCCTTATTGGACAATTTCTTAGTCCCATAATTAATCAAACATGTCCATCTTTTAGCACATCTTTTATTGGGTCAAATTAACAACTTTATGACCCAGATTTGCATGGTCTTGCCGTCCAAATGAAGTGGATATGTGCATGTCCATGCATTATTTATGTTAATCACACCTTTCATGGTCTTCCTACATTGAAAATTCACATATAAATATTTAACAAGAAAATAATATAAATTATGTACAAAAATCATGTAATTAAACATAATTTCACATACTTTATAAATTCATGTCCAATATTAATAATTAAGTAGAATTCATTTATTTTAATAACAATTACTCAATATTAACATATTTATTAAGTCAAAAGGTGGTAAAAATAGAAAGAAAAATCCTATATAATTTCGAGTTTACATTATCCCACCCTTATTGGGGGTAAATTCCTTAGCATCACCTAAAGGCACATTTGCCGTCTTACATAGGGAAGAAATAAGGAAAGGAAAATTCAAACTTTCGACATTTTTATCAGTACATCTATGGACCTTTTGGAAGATAATCTTCCCTACATTCATCTGTCTTCCTTGTAGAATAGAATGCAATAGCAACATTCTTTCTTTTGAAACAGTCGTGTTATGGGTAGACGGCATACGATGACTCCTTAAAAAGTGATACCACACCTTTTCGATTGGTTTTAATGCAACTCTTTCAACCGTGTAACACTCCTGGCTTGAAATAATCCACTACGTTCCTTTAACGTATAAATCCCCTAATACTTTTCCCAATCGCTCTATTGTAATATTCTCGAGATGTTCAGCATGCTCATCTCTAACCTCCTCAATGTCGAATTCGGCATTAATATGGCCTTCGTCGAATGGCACAGATTTACCCCACACATAAATGAAAGGAGAATCTGGGAATTTACATGAGTGTAAAACTCTTTTACCACTTTACCCAAAACATCCCCTGAGTGTAAACCAAATCTACTCTAGTTGTGCTTTTCCACAATCGATGATACTGATTCATCGTACCCCATGTTGGGTTCATCCTTTAGCAAAAATCCATGTTCAAAATAAAATGGCCACTTTAGAATATTAGTGGAATACCTTGTGGCTACAGCAGTATTAAAGAATATCTTTGGTTGCGGGGCACCAGTGCGCGAAGGTTCTACTGCTTTAGAAGTACTTCTTAAACTCACCATGAAGCAAAGGATAGGGGAACAGAAAAAGAAAAATAATAGAGTAAAAAAAACAAATAGCAGAGAGGTTAAAGACGAGAGGATTGTAAAAATGTGAATTTTGTGAGAAGTGGGAGATGTGAACCAGTTAGAGAAAATAAAAAGGTATAATGATGATAGTTTTAAGGGAATGAGAAACATGAGGGAGAAGGGTTATGACATGGAGGAAAAGTTAAAAACTAACAAGACTTTTGGTGAGGGAATGAAATAATGGAGCCCTACATTGTGGGGCTCATATTTTAGGTTTTCCAACTTTCACTAAATGCACTGTCTAAAAAATCTTTCCTTTGGAATTTTCTAACCGGTTAACTTTAATAACACCTCATCATTTAGTTTGTCAGGGCATAACGTTTCTCTGTAATGCCGTAGCAAACTGTTGTTGTGCATACACTTAACAAATCCTACTTCTTTTATCCTACTCCTGTTCATAATAATAAAAGAAATGAAATGAAATTGAAATAATAATAATAATAATAATAATGGGAAATAAAACAAAAAAACTACTTATTAACTAAAAAAAAAATTTAAACATCACGAAGGCTAATGCTTTGTTTGTCACGCTCTATAGGAGCACCGCAATAATGCTTCAAGCATTGTCCATTAACCTTGAATATAACCCTTATTCTTAGGTATTTAACAACAACAGCACCATGCGGGTATACTTGAATTACTTCAAAAGGTTCTGACCATCGAGATTTTAACTTACCTGAAAATAATTTGAGCCTGAAATTAAACAACAATATCTGTTGTCCAGGTTCAAGTTGCCTTGGTAAAATTCTGGCATCATGCCATCACTTGGTCTTTCCCTTACACAAATGAGCATTCTCATCTGCTTGTGTTTGAAACTCTTCTATTTCATTCAATTCTAGCAATCTATTGCTGCCAACAGCAGCCCAATCCATGTTTAGCTTCTTAGTCACCCAAAACACTTTATGCTCAAGTTCAGCAAGTAAATTACATTGCTCACCGTAAATAAGTTTAAAAGGTGACATCCGTAGTGGTGTTTTAAATGTAATTCGGTATGCCCATAGAGCTTCATCCAATCTAGTAGACCAGTCCTTTCGAGATCGATTCCCCACTTTTTCCAGAATTCCTTTAATTTTTCTATTAGAAATTTTAAATTGGCCATTCATCTGAGGGTGATATGCCGTGGCAATTCTATGTTTCACCCCATACTTGCGCAAGGCATTGGCCATCAATTTGCAATCAAAATGGGATCTCTCGTCAATGATAATTGCTCTCGGTGTACCAAATCGTGTGAAAATGTTCTTATAAAAAAATTTCAATACTGACTTAACATTATTAGAAGTTAGGACTACTGCTTCTACCCACTTAGAAATATAGTCTACTACCAAAAGTATGTATAGCTTGCCTACAGATGGTGAAAATGGACCCATAAAGTCGATTCCCCATACATCAAATAGTTCAGTCTCCAATATACTTTGCAGCAGCATTTCTTGTCTCCTGGACACATTTCCCGTTCTCTAACAATGGTCACATGACTTATAGAATTCATGAGCATCTTGAAATAAACTTGGCCAATAGAATCCTAACTGGAGTACCTTGGTAGATATTTTTATTCCTCCAAAATGTCCTCCATATGGGGCTGAGTGACAACGTTGTAAGACACTATGCATCTCGTCGTTAGGGACACACTTCCAAATTATTTGATCTGCATAATGCTTGAATAGGAATGGTTCATCCCAATAGTACTGTTTGACATCGTGAAAAAATTTTAGTTTTTTTTAGCATCGAAGTTAAATGCCATTACACCACCTACTAAGAAGTTTACTATGTTGACGCACCAAGGTAATGCCTTGGCATGGAGCAACTGTTCATTTGGGAATTCTTCCTTAATATATTTTTTTCTTTCATCTTTATTCCTCGGTTCTATTATTGACAAATAGTCAGCCACTTTATTCTCGATTCCATTTTGATCTCTAATTTTCAAATCAAACTCTTCTAACAAGAGTATCCACCTAATCAATCTCAACTTGGCATCTTTTTTTCGTACCAAGTACTTCATAGTCGAGTGATCTGTGTAGACTGAGACCTTTATTGCCACTAAATAAGAACAGAATTTGTCGAATGCAAAGACCACTGCCAGTAATACCTTCTCTGTAGTAGTATAATTTAGCCGCGTCTCTGTCAACGTCCTACTAGCATAATATATTGCATGTAATACCTTGTTTCTTCTTTGACCCAAAACTACTCCCACAACATAATCACTAGCATCACACATGAATTCAAAGGGAATGTCCATTCTATAGCAACCACAATTGGTGCTGCTACAAGTCGCTTCTTGAGCTCCTCAAAGGCCTACAAACATTGATCATCAAGATTAAAAGGTTTATTCTTTTCAAGTAAAGTACACAAGGTTTTAGAGATGTATGAAAAATCCTAGATAAATCTTTTGTAAAATCCCGCGTGTCCTAAAAAACTTCTAATACCTTTAACACTGGTTGGTGGTGGCAATTTTTCGATTACTTCTATCTTTGCCTTGTCCACTTCAATCCCTCGCTATGACACCCTATGTCCTAGGAAAATGCCTTCAAGGACCATGAAATGGCATTTCTCCTAGTTTAATACTAGATTCATATTTTCACAACGACATAAAACCATCTCCAAATTTCTTAAGCAATCTTCAAAATCATTTTCGAACACAGAGAAGTCATCCATAAAATCTTCAAGGAAATTTTTCATCATGTTCGAGAATATTGCCATCATGTAGTGCTAGAAAGTTGTCACGGCATTGTATAACCCAAACGACATCCGCTTGAATGCAAAAGTGCCATATGGACATGTGAAAGTTGCCTTCTCTTGATCTTCAGGTGTTATGGCAATCTAATTATATCCTGAATAACCATCTAGGAAGTAATAAAAATCCTTACTAGTCAATCTGTCCAACATTTAATTGGTGAATGGACAAGGGAAATGATCCTTCCTAGTTGCCTTGTTAAGCCTACGGTAGTCCATACACACTCTCCATCCCATAACAGTACGAGTCGGTATGAGCTCATTGTTGTCATTAATTACTACCGTGACACCCCCTTTCTTAGAAAAACATTGCATAAGACTTACGCACGAGCTATTGAAAATTGGGTAAATAATGCCAACATCAAGCTACTTGATAATTTCCTTCTTGACAATTTCCATCATAATTGGATTCAATCATCTCTATTTTTCAATGGTTTGCTATGGTTCTAGCAGTTTATTTTGAAAATTCTCTCTAAAAGGTTCAAAAGAATTTTTTCCATTCGTTCTTTGACTAGGTAGACCACGTAGAGGACGAGACAAATTTGTTACGGCTTGGGATCAACATTGCGCAATAGAATTAGATCAAAAAGGTATATTTTCAACCCTGTTTCAACCTAATTTATTCCTCATACTTGGATCCATAGTTGTTGATCGCCTAGATATTTGTTTCATTGTGCCACGGGGCCTACTGATGTTCCAACATAGGGCTTATATAAATTAGTCTGTATGATCTTTCACATGTCATTGTTTTTAACATTCCATATATATATACAAATTATAGAAAATTCATTCAAATTTCATTTCAATTATCATATAACCAATTCATGTTTTATAAACCCTATTAACCTAACACAGACTTAAGACGGATAAACAAATCTATTATTCTACCATCTCGGATTGCTTGACAATGATGACTACTAGCATATGTGTAACAGCTGAATTGAAAATATTTATTTTATTATTATTTTAATGTCTCTTGTATGTTAGTAGTGTCGTTTAAAAATTTTGTTAAGAAATTTTATCGTTTGTATGCTTAATTTGGTAAAGAGGACTAAATCGTAAAAGGTGCAAAAGTATAGTTCCATTAGTTAAAGGTGTCTATTAGCTATGAAATTAAATTTTCAAGGGATTTATGTGGTAATTAGACCATTGTTATTTTGAGTGGACTTTTATGGACATCATTTAAATGATTTTAAAGGTTAATTACCAAGGTTAATTTTGTAAATTTATAATTTAACATAAAATCAAATTAAAGAAAATTAAGGCATTAGTTGGTGTTTATCTTCTCCACTGAAATTAAGAAAAATAAAACCCTCCATTTTTTTTACCTTGAGCTTTTGGTTACCTATCTCTTGCATGTAAGTATATTTTCATCCCGTTTTTAATGATATTTATGTTTTCGGGATCGTTGTAGCTTAATCTAGCTAGCCCAGGGGCTAATTTGCAAAACTGTTAAAGGATTAGGGTTTTACCATGAATCTATTTATTTGATTCCTAAAAATTTATGAAAGATTATGAGTCATTGTTGTTAAATAAACAGCTTTTGTAAAGTGATTTTTGATGAAATTATCATTTAGGGACTATTATGTAAAAATAGTAAAAGGCCATGGTGAAATTATGAAATAATGCTTTGTTTAGGTTTATATAAGTCCCTACGTAAATCGGCTAGCATGGTATGTGGATGAAATTGCATGACTTTCAATTTACGAGCTTAAGGACTAAATTGTAAATAAGTTAAAAAATTAGGGGTAAAAGTGTAACTTTGCAAAAGTGTGTATTTTGTACTGAATTGAATAGAATGAACATTGAATGGATTTATTTTGTTCATTTAGATCAAGTTAAGCCTCGTACAAACTTAGATCGAGGGAAAGATAAAGTGTCAGACTAATCGATCCTATTTCATCGTTTTTGTGATCGAGGTAAGTTTGTATGTTTAAATAGTGTTTTAATGTATTTGGTTTAAATGCTATTATGTTATTTATCATATTATGCCTTGACGGAAAATCCAATGATGTTTCGACGACTATCGAGTCCCGTTTGAACCTTAAGTTGCAAAAGTGTGTATTTTGTACTGAATTGAATAGAATGAACATTGAATGGATTTAATTTGTTCATTTAGATCAAGTTAACCCTCGTATAGACTTAGATCAAGGGAAAGATAAAGTTTCAGACTAATCGATCCTATTTCATTATTTTTGTGATCGAGGTAAGTTTGTATGTTTAAATAGTGTTTTAATGTATTTGGTTTAAATGCTACAATGTTATTTATCATATTATTCCTTGATGGGAAATCCAATGATGTTTCAATGACTATCGAGTCTCTTTTGAAGTTTAGGAATATATAGTATACAAATGACATGTCATTACGATTACCATATTATGCCTTGATGGGAAATCCAATGGTGCTGGTCCTGAATGTGCTACTGATGGCTGAGTTCCGGCAATTATTGTGGATACTCGTCAACTTGTGTGAGCGGCACCGTGTAGCTATGTTTCAACCATCAGTTTGTGTGAGTAGACCCATTTATAGCTCGAGTAAGCATCTATGTTAGCACACTTTGTGTAAGCTTCCCATGTATCCGATACTATTCTAAGTGGTTCAACGAGCATGTAAAGGGAAGGAACGGTAAGTGTTCCGATTGGAAATGTCATGAATTTATGGAAATGTATGAATTATTGATGATCAAAGTATGTATAGCCATGTTTAAGAAAAGTATGAATGCTTATATGCTATATTCATGAATGTTATCTTACCATGTGATGATTTTGCTAAGTTATGTGTTTAAACACTAACTTGTGTTATTGGATGATTCTTAAGCTTGTGCCAAGCTATGTTGAATTGAGTCATGTCTATTTTTAAGATTATGCATTGAAATGGTTAGCTATGCTCATGTTTTACGAACTTACTAAGGATTAAGTGCTTACGTTGTTTTCTTTCTTATGTTTTATAGATTATCAAAAGCTCGATCAGTTTGGAAGCTTGTCAGAGACCTATCACACTATCCCGCGACTATATTGGTAGATTATGATGTTTCGAGTCATGGTTATAATGACGTGTTTAGGTGAATTATGTTTGATGAGATGATCATTATGTTTGGCTTGTAAATGCGGTATTATGGTTGATGAACTTTTGGAATTTTAATGCTTTGAGGGTTGGTGTTGAAATGGTCAAGTGAATTTATGTTTTGAATGACCAATTTTGTATGTTGAGTTGTGGTTTGGCATATGGTAAATTGTGCTATGGCTTGGTATGAAAATAGGTAGTTGTGTGTGGTTGATTTATGCCCAAATATGTTTGTGTTCTGGTTGATTTGATGATTTGTGATTGAGGTGCCTTTTGGCATATTGGTTATACGGATAAATGATGTAATGATTTAGTCATTGTTGTGCATGTTTTAGGTATGTTTTCAAGGTTTAAATTTATGTGTAATTGGTTCATGGGATCATGCTTGATTAGGGTGAAGGAAACGACTTGAAATTTTCCTATTTCTTGTCGACATGGCCAAAGACACAGGCATGTGTCTCAGCCGTGTGTGACACACGGCCATGCGACACAACCGTTTGTCTCCTGAAGGTTTCAAAGGGATGCAAGTTAGGTAGTTACACAGCCTAGCACATGGCCTGGCACACGGGCGTGTGGCTTGGCCTTATGACCCAAGTCAGAGAGTTACATGGGCATAGACACGGGCTAAGACACGGCTATGTGTCCCCATTTTGATTGTTACATGGCCTGAGACACGAGCGTCTGTCTTAGCCGTGTGAGTCACACGACCTGGCCATAGGGCCATGTGACCCCTGCAGTGTGAAATTTTCTATCTTTTTCCATAAAATTCTAAATGTTTCTGATTTTGTCCAGAATCATTTCTAGAGTGTTTCTAAGGCCTCGAAAACTCAAATAAGGGACGATATGCATGCATATGAATGAATTATGGTGTGATTTGTATAATGTTTGGAATCGAATCTTTTAAGTCACGATTTTGTGGTAATGCTTCATAACCCTATTTCGACAATGGATACGAGTTAGGGGTGTCAGAATATGTACATTCTACCAACCTTGGTTGCCCAACAACGATGACTTCCATCATTATACCTAACCTTCTGGTATGCCAACTATATCTGACTCTACTCGAACAATTAGTAGGGTAACCAATGTTTCAATTACATATTATAAACCAATTCAATATCATTATTCCATACCATTTCAATCAAAAATTCATATCACATATCACATATAATTTAACAATTCATATTGTTTTCATTTCTAATTATGTTCAGATCATTTCACAATCTTGACATTCAATATCATCGCATAGTTCAATTCAAGGACAAGTAATAGTCTTACCTTAATAGCAAATAAGCATTAATCATTTATGTAACAACCCTAACCCGTATTCGTCGTCGGAATAGGGTTATGGAGCATTACCAGAATTTACATTTCAAAACTATCAAAACTATAAATCATTTACTTCACAACATCAATCATAGAAAATTCCATCAATAACA
>JABEZY010267354.1:0-12756 GCA_013467495.1 Gossypium gossypioides | reverse complement strand
TTTCCCTCGTCGGATTTGTGGCCCCGAAACCACTATTCCGACTAGGCCCAGAATCGGGCTGTTACATATCTTGTACATATACCCTTCTAGAGGAAACTTGTTTACTTACATCCTCGTATGTGGCCTTCGCATATAAGATTTGGCGAATAGTTTAAGCACCATTCTTATCTTGTAAGATTGTACTTGTAAGATCAAACTTGGCGGACTTTCCAACACTAGATAGTCCTAATAGACATCATATTCCTTTGTTAGTCCTTGGCAAACTTTACAGAACATATAATCCTTGTGAACATTCCTATATTTAAGATAGTCCTTGGCGGACTTCCCTTTTCTGGTAACCTCTTTGGCAATAAGCACTTAGAAATAGAGTCTAGAGAACTGTCTCACTTTCTCATAAATAATGTGGTTTGTATGTTACTTCTGGCGGACTCTTAATGTTGAATACATATTTGCGAAGGTTTTGAAAGAAAACCCCTTTTTCCACGTATGTCCACTTACAAGACATTTTCACATATTCCTCTTGCCTTCATAACTTGGCATAGCCTCTTATCCTCAATCTGGCCAGTGCTCCCAAACACCATTATGATGGAATTTTCATCACACGAGTCATATGGTGGTTTCAACCTATATGCTCTGACGGGCTTCCCTGTTTATTGTCCTAACCGACTTTATTTTGCCATAAGGGCGAACCTGTCCTTCACTAAATCATGCCATGGCTAGCTGTGGACTTTCGACTCCGAGGAGTAAGTAAATAATTTTTCATGGTGTTTTTATGTAGAGCTAGTAGATCATTTCCATAATGCCACTCCATAGAGCTAGTAGACCATTTTCGTGATGCCACTCCGTAGAGCCAGTAGACCATTTATCCAACCAAACCTCCTCAAATCTCCTTTTAATCCGTTCATTCCTCCATTACACCAATTTTCCTATCTTCAACTAACCCTTCAATACTTCCCTCTGTACTCCACTTTTTATAAACATACATACCACACACATCACTACAATTAATGTAATTTATTCATACTATATCATGGAATACACCACATTTCAATCAATACACAATTATACTTGGTTAACAATAACATTCTTGCAACTCTCATACTTGCACAAACCTATGCATGCATATATTTTTCATACAATCCCAGACAACAACACTTATACATAGCCATAGACTTAGACTAAACTCAGTATAGAACATGCAAGCAACATCGCAACCAGAATAAACCAGGACAACACCCAATTAGTGGAGTACAAAAAGTCACCTACTATCCTTCATCCTCTCCAACTTAGCTTTTCCAAACACCAGAGCCTTATTCGTCCTGGAAGCTAAGCACGACAACCCATATACCAATTAAACTAAAGGTATTCAAAATTTAAAACTCAGAATCTAATATCATGCAGAGGCTTTTCAAAGATTTCAGAAATCCTTACTTCTCTTTTTTCAAATCCACAAATATAAAAAGATTAAGAAGCTTACCAGTTCACCAGATTTTCTACTTTCTAGACTCAAACCTCATGATCACTGTCCCCAACAAATAAGTGCTTGGGCCAAGAAAATCCTACCTAATGGAGAAACCATTGGAGAGGTGACAAAATCGATACTTTTCATTACAAAACCAATAAACAGGAAAAGGATGGATTATTTTGTGAAAGAATTTTTGGACCTATAAAAAGTGGAATTTGTGCTTGTGGAAATTATCGAGTAATTGGAAATCAAAAGGAGGGCCCTAAATTTTGTGAACAATGTGGAGTTGAATTTGTTGATGAGCTTTCCTCAACTTTCTCTTCTTCAGAGAAACTAAAGAAGATGTAGGAGAGAAGAAAAGAAAACAGAAATGTGAGGAATTTTCCCTGCAGAATAATCCTCCACATACATACATATGACCTTTCACACACGGTCACCAAAATCCCAAATAAGGTATCCATTGGCAATCATTCTGTTTCCCACTAAAGAACCAGCTAGTTCCAACTTAACTGAATCATAATTGAACCCCATCTATTTACCATTCAGCCCCTAAAATTTTCAAAATTTTTAGTAGAGGCCACTGCACCTACTATCCCAATCCTTCCTAAATTCCTGGGCCTTAATGAAAATTGAGTGTGGCAAATTTCGTAAGATACCCTTAAAAGAAAATGGAACACCCCTTACCTGTCCCAATTACTGGGTCCGAGCTACAAGATGCTATACTCGTCATCGAAACGACTATAACAAACTTCAATACATTTCAATCTATAAATCATGCTTAGCTGCATAAAACACATTCTGATATGAGTTAAAATCATTTTTGGGGCTTATACGAGCTTACAAAAGCTCTTTTATTATCCCGAGAATGGATAAGGACTTAATTGAAAAGTTTTCAAAATTTGTGAGGTGACGTCGTAACATCATCAGTTAATAAGTTACGTTGGGACTTCAAAAATCTCAATGTTGCAACATCATTCATTGTCAATCTATGTCGTTACGTTGGGGACTTGTGGTTGCGATGTCACCACTGTTTTGGCAAAAGTCTCATTTGGTACATATTTCATGCTTCCAACCAATACCATTCAGTTCATCTATCTATATGCCAATATTACTAATACTAAATCATGCCAATTCATACCAATTCAAGTCTATAATGCCTTTGAAAACAAACATTCCAATGGCATAAAAATTCATGACAAAAAAATAACCATTTTCAAACCATTCATCAACTTAACTTACCAAATCAATTCACTATGCAACCTTTGACATATCTAATTTATGCAAGCATTAAATCATCACATCTAATAGCATCAATCATGACCAAAACCATGCAACCAATAGGTCATATATCAAGTTTACCATGAAATTTCTATATTAACCACAAATCCAACTATGACATCCACATCAAGAACGTGACCATTTACATAACAAAAAACTTTATATACATGTTACAATTCTAAGACTCAAAATGAGCATAATTCTACCGTCTCAATGATAGTGTGTGCTTCACACTGATCCAACTCGACAAGTTTTACAAGTTGATAATCTACAAGTAGGAGAAACAATAAGAGTAAGCATATAAATGCTTAGTAAGTTCAAATGGAAAATACAATTCTTACCTTGATCATATATAAGCATATTAACTACCATAATTTTGGCATACATTTGGCTAACCTTGACACATAGTGTCATAACTATAGACATAACAACATTGATATCCAAATAGGTTAGGCATTATAATATATAAAAAAATATCATCAGCTCATAACAAATCATGCAATATCATTTCACTTACATACATCTTTATTAAGTCACAAAATCATGCCATTTCAATTTGAATCACAATTCATAATAGCATGTCAAATTAGTTCATTTCCTTTATTCCGATTCCAATATCCACATTCAAAGTTTCACCCAATAAAACCTTAGTAAAATGGACTCGGATGCACGAGTGAACTGTACCACACCAGATAACTTGTATGAGTTTAAACTCCACTACACTAAGGCATCGAAGTGCAAAGCCCATAGGCAACAAATGTATAAACAGTTTCAAATACATCCCTCCATCACACCAAAGTCTTCGTAGATACATATAATAAACAATAATCCACAATAGATGTTGGATCTTGATATAACCTGTAACAATCTTCGTAAAATCACATATCTCGTACAAGTGCACATAAGACCCTATTGGCATGCCAATCGTATCCTAACATTTTACTAAGTTCACGTGGGCATTAATTGTACATACTTGGATATTCTACCCTATAATCATTCATATTTACATATTGTATCCTGTAATCATTTTCAATTTCATATAATACCCTATACAATGTACTATCACATAATAAGCAATTATCTCATTTCATTTCAAATTCCAATTCATTCAAATGCCTTGTATGCCAATTTTCCATTAACATATAAAATTAGGTTCAAGCATAATTATAGTGAAATAATCACAAACATACATATAGTACAAGGAAAGATAGTAAGTTCCAAATCAACTTAGCTATTCGAAACAAAAAAAGGAGTGGATTTTTCAGGGACTAATCCACAATTTTAGCTTTTCCCCTAGTAGCTCCACTTCGATTAAATTCTTGATCTATACAAATATTTTATATACCAAATCAATACAAAAAATTATTATACATTTTCATGATGTGCATGATCTTAAATAAGACCATTTTTTGGTTTCCCCCATATTTTACATTCTATTCAATTTAGTCCTTAAACTTGGGATAAGCATAACTTTCGATTCCTAGCTTTGGATTAAAATCTAATTTCACTTACTTTCATCAGGGACCTTACACTTTCTATTTCTAACATAATTTCATGATAAGTTTTAGATTTATTAATTTTGGTTCCTAATGTAACAAAGTTATCAAACAAGCTAAATTAACTTTACAATCTAATCCTTTTTATAATCTAAGCTTAATATCTATCCAATCCAAGACTAGTTCATCAATTTATCAACAATGGCAACTTGCTAAAACTTTAGCAATTTATCCAATTGGTATATGAGCTAGTTAAATCAAGCTCCCATGATCACAAATCTATAACCATTACATGAAAATGGATTTGATAACCTTAAATCTTGCTTGGTCGAATGCTTTAAAAGCTTGGAAGGTTTTTCTTTGGTATTAAATATTGTGGACGATGGGATGTTTGAAGAAGATGGTGGAATTTTCCACTAACTCATCCTTTTATACTTTAATTAATAATTAATTAACCTTGCTTAATTATCTTAAACTTGGTTTTATTAACTTAAATTAAATATTTCTTATACATAATGAGACGTGACATCAGAATCCACCAACTCTCATTTAAGAATGGTTTGATTTCCATTTTGGACCTTTGCTTAATTGTCATTTAAGCCCTCAAGCCATTGTTAATTAAAACTCTATAGCGATTAGAATTTTACAATTTAGTTCATGAGCCTTAATTAACTATTTTGTCAGATAAATTCCCCGATCATTCTTCAATATTTTTTATACTAACTCAGTAAATATTCCTATAATATATTTATAGACCTAGTTTACAGAAATGAGGTTTCGAAATTACATTTTCTAGTACCACTAAAAATCGAGCCATTAGAGAAAAGTTCTCATTAGCAAAGAGAAATGAATTCCTCTTTTTCTATAGAAGCCAACAAGTGACCGCAAAAAAATTCCCTAATCCGCATTTTCAAAGCTTATATTATAGGCATTTTCTAAATTAGAAGTAACCTAAGTAGCAAGATGTTTTGAGAAAAACTTATGATAAGATGAGGCCAGGATAATCTTTTTCTATACTAGCATTATCCATGGGAAATCTCGTAGCACATGCAAGCAAGTTTTGGTGCCTATCCCATAAGATAAATAGTGTTCCAACATTGTTAAGCCTCATAGCCATTGTTTTGAGCTTGTCAACAGGCTAGAAATTTTTTTGGATTCATTGGGGAACTCTAAATTTCCAAATAAGGATTTTTCTCTCTGAATCCCAATCATCCAATGTCAATATCTTATATGTAACGACCCAATTCTTGTCAATGTTGAAAAATTCAATTTTAGATACGAATTTCTTAAACCGAGTATATGGAAAATTTAAACTGAAAGGTTTCTAGCAAAAATAGAATGGAAAATTATTAAGTGAATTATTAAGAAAAATTAGTAATTATGTTTAGAAGTTATTAATTATAGTACAAGGACTAAATTGAAAGGTAATTAAAATAGAGAGAATTCATTAAAGATTAAACATCTCCTTAAAAGAGATATTAAACCAAGACTTACAAACAATTTAACCACAATTAGATTTAAGTTAGTAGATAACTATGATCCTCTCCAATGATTTCCACTAAACCTATCATGATATGATCTTGACCATTGATTATTATTAATTAAGTTTCATTAAACCTAAATAACAATGGGAATGATAAAAGAAACATGAAAGAGAACAAGTGTTTCTCTTCATCTCTTTCAAATGACTAAGGAAGAAAAAGAAGAAAACTTGCATGTATTTTCTCTCTCATAGTCGTGAGCCATTTTAAGGTTAGTGAAACTTTTCTTTGTGATTTTTGATAAATTATTAGCTTTAGATATTAGAGAAGTAAAGACCCCTTAATTAGATAATGAATTAGTTAGGTTTTGGTTAAGTTACCATTGATGAGTTTATGGTAAATTAGTGAGAATGATTGAACTTTGAATATAGATTATGTTTTTAGCTAGTTGTGGTGGAAATAACATGAGCTTGTGTTGGTTTCTTAAAAGTGTGATAAGGCTTTACCTTTAAAACTAGGCTATAACAATAACAAAAATTATGGACACTTTACTTACAGTGCAAAAACATTTCACTATATAAAAAAAGAGCACAATTAAAACCATACATTGAGAATATATTGCCAATCTTCTCATTACTGTAGAGCCCAAGTCCCTACATTACTTTCATCTCCCTTGGTCCAAGTACACCAATAAATGCATCATTTTCCCTTTCCCTTTGCCTTTGGTAGGTGTTTGTTTAACAACTAATTCAGCCATTACAACATGAGCTGATTGAGGTGCTCTTCTAAAAGGTATCTTACTTGTCCTTATGGTGGATGTATGTGTTGGTTAAGCTTTTGTAGAATGTGATGGAGTAGCTTCTTGAAGAAGTGCTGGTTCAAATTGTTTAGCATATGCTAGAGAAACTTGTTAAGCAAGTACTGGATTAGGTTATTTACTAGGCACTAGAGCAGTTTGATTTGTCATATTTATAAACATCAAATTAAGCTCTTTAAATTAGAGAGCTTATTCTTGAGAAATTTTTAGTGTCTTTTATTAACTTTTTCTACATTTTATAAATTCCATAGTTAATTTCAAATTTTAGTACTCTTTTATGTTTTTTTGGAATAAAATGGCTTGTTTCAGGCACCCAATTGAGGAGAGAATGAGAAGAAAAGCTTAATATGGAGCTAAGGTCGCAAAATTGACTCCTCAATGTCCCATCGACTAAGGAGATAAACTTCGAGAATTTTCACCCTTCTATGGACTGTCACGAAAGTTGTGACACCAAGGTGCTGGTGTTGCGACACCAGCTTCCGAGGTTGCAAATTTGGCCTAATAATGTCGCAAAGCCGACCATAGCCCTTAGAAGTGAAGAAATTGAGTTGTTTGAGGACAATGTCATGACACCAGAGGGTTGACATCATGACACTAAAGACCAAAAAGACCCTTAGAGTAAACTATTGTTGATGTCACGACACCATCATGTGGATGTTGCGACACCAACTGTAATGAGGCAAAAAATTTGAAGGGTATTTTTCAGTCCAATAAGCTTTAAGCCAAATGTTAAGTGAGGGTATAATTGTCATTATTAGGTTAAGTTAGAAAGATTATAAATAGTACTTTACAAGTCTTTTTTAGTAAGTAATAGATTATGGTTAGACAATTTTTACTTTTTTTTTCTTAGTTTAGGTTTTTATTCTATTTACTTGAGTAGTTTAGGATTTTTTCTTTTATTTGGATCATTTATACTTTCTGTTGGGATTTGTACTAGAAATTTCTTGGATTTCTACTCTTCATACGATATTTATACATAATCATTTCTTTACTGAATTCTTATTTTTATATGTCGTTTATCACATGTTTGATAAAATGTCTGTATGAGAATTTGAATGGATTATGGGCTGTTGTGATTATTTCGTATTGGTTTATTAATTATTTGGGTGTTTGATTAAGTGTTTATTTATATTCAATTGGTTGTTTTATTTGATTATACCAAAATGCACACAATACTAGAATTGATTACTCTAGTAGAATATTTAGGCAAAAGAGGTTGAAAGGAGAATTTGTCGTGAAATGGTTTGGTAGGATTGTGTCGAGTAGTGAGATTAAGAGGAGAATAATATGCCTAAGTGAGTCCGAGAGGAGAGCTTAGGTAGTAATTCTTAATTAGGAGGAGGTCGAGAAGATAATCCTCATTAAGAGTAATGAACAACTTGATTAAAATATTTATACTAGCTTAATTAGCATTTAGTATATTAATTTACCTTCATTTGTTCTAGTAAGAATTAGAGAGTTATTTTATACTTATTAGTTCTTACCTTAGGAGTAGTGTATTTTAATCATATTTGGTTGCACTAGTAATTTGTATATTGGTTAGACTAGTAATTGCTTTGTAATAATCGACTCAATAACAACATTTACCAATTGACAATCCCTTAGGTTCGATCCTCGGAATACTTCAGTATTTCGTTGTAAATTTCTATACAACTCAACACTGTACGCTTGTAGTTAAAATTGCTTTTCAAATTGTTTTTTTTTTGCACATGTGCGCATGCAATCAAGTTGTTGAAGCTGTTGTCGGGGATTGTAATGGTGTGAACATGTTATTAACTTTGTTGTTTTTAGAAAAACAATATTAGTCAAAAGATAAATGAATTAGGTAGTTTTTCAATTTCATTGTATAGTTATTTTTTTCTATTTTTTTTCTTGTTCTTATTTGCTTCATTGAAAATCTAACTTAATCATGTATAATAATGGTTACAGATGGTTGGGAGACCAATATAGATATGAAGAGAGGTCGAGTTCGACAAATGGAAATTCGATGAGCCGTTGGAGTTATGACGGCGATTATAGAAAGCAAGGGTATTAACATGAACATCCTTATGGTTTTTATGGATACAAAAATGAGACAGGTAGCTACAATCAATGGTGGTCAGATAGTTATCCAATGTATTGTTTGTATTCTCCATATTACTATCCAGAAAGTAATATGGAGAATGACAAGTATACTAAAGATCCATCATTTGCTACACTGGTTGGAATATTAGAGGATGACATGCCTTTGTGCCAAGATACTATGTCCTCCATGTCTAATACATTGGAGCAATTATTGGAAGTCATCCAACGCCGAGCTAAAATGAGCACTCTAATGGAAGAGGTTAAGCATGATGTTCCCGAACTCAAGAGCGAGGGCCACTATACTATTATTGAACATGACTAGTTGAACATGGGTGTTCAACAAGGGTTGGGAGTTGGAAACCGTGATAAGATTGAGATAAACGAGACATAGGATTAAAAGTAGGAACATAGTTAGATGTAGAGAAAGAGCTAAACTCAAAATTAAGTAAAAGTGTGAAAGAGTTGACACATTTTCCAACTATCATTATGGAGAGCAGGTTGAAATACTTCCCAACTATGATATTTTTCATTTTGATGTGGGAAATATGGTTTAGGGTGATACATTTATACATGCTAATGAGTTTGTATTGCTCGAAGTTATAGTACCTTGGAATGAGTTATGAAGTTGGCTAGGCTTTGGAAAGAAGTGCCTTATGATGTGGATGTCTCGACGGTCGAAGATAAGAAGGAAGTAATATGTACGATCGTCAAGGGAAGTCATTATTCTATCATGCACGAACAAGCGTCAAATCATAATCTTGAAGACCTCATGGAAGTTCTTGTATAGTGGTGATACAGATTGCCCTAGTTTTGAAGGATTTCAATGGTCATATGTTATTTTTATTTTATTTTTATTGCATGTTTTGTTTTTATGTGTTTTTGCTTCTTCTTTTTCTATGCAGGTTGCCCACTTGAGAATTGCACTACATATTTGAGCTTCAACGAGAGGAGGACTACTTTGAATTTACTTCGCTACAATTCATGCCAAACGAAAGAGACTTAAACTCTATATTTTTTTAGTTAAGAACATATTGGGGACAATGTGTAATTTAAGTGTGGGGGTATACATAGAAATTATTACTTTTTTTTTATTTTGGAGTATTTGTATGTTTATTTTTTTGCTTTAATAAAAATTTTCAAAAATTGCCAATTTTTTTGAATTTTTCTTTACTTTGTTTTTTAATTTTTGTATGGTGCTTGAGCATTATGATTGTGAGACTATTAGTTTTTTGGTATGATGATGTATTTGATTTCTTTTAAGCATGTAAATTTCATGTGATGATAGATAATTCTATTCTTTTAGAGTGTAGATTGGTTAGTTTATTTAGTTAAATGGTCTATTAGATTAGAGGTAATTAAAATATGTGTACAAATACTTGATTTTGTGCCATGTGATAAGTAGATGTGTAGATAGATGTATATTCAATTGTTTGGAATTTGATGTCATTCACATGTTTTGAATAGAAGCATATCATGAATTGTGTAGATTAAGATGTCGAGAGATGACTTAAGACACTTTTTGCATAGTTAGAGCCAAATGACTTACCTTTTGTATGCCTAGTTCCCATATTTCAGCCTTAATATAACTTTCTTGATGAACCTATGTTTTTAAACCTTGAACTGAAAAGTGAGTTAATGCTCTGTTCGTGCCTCTGACACATTTCTTTAATTGCAATTTGAATTGGACATTAGGTGATAGAGATTGAGGGTTAGATAGATACATCTTGGTGGTCTTGAAAAAATATTTATGTACTTGAGAGAGAAATGAGTAAACGGTTTGATATAGTGACTATAGGGTCTTGCTTAAACAAGTGCTTAAATGAAAATTTTTGAGTGAATAAAAGTAAGGTGATGGATAAAAGTATAGCGAGAGGTTAAAAAACATTGAATGGGTGAAAAGTATTGTGAGTGAAGAGAGTGATTCAATTGTGAAAGGCACTCGAAAGACAAAATTATCTTGAGCTTAAAATAAATTCTTTTTGTTTCAAAATGTCATATGCTACATCACTCTTAGTGCTTGAGCTATTTTGAAGCTATCTTTTCTTTGCAATCAAACTGTCCGAAAGCTTCAGAATGTTACAAGCCTAGAAGCCCTATGTGACCTAGATATTTTTATTTATAAATTCTTGATTTGTATATATGTTAGAAAAGTGAATGACTTGAATTCACTCTTTTATATAAACATTGTATCTCCATTGGTTATTGTGATGGACCAACATGAATAATAGTGTTTTTGCATAATTACCTATATATTTATTTGCTTTGTAGCTTTGTGAACTAATTATATTTGTTGTGAGAGTTGTGAATTGTCAATGCATCACTTATAAGTTGTAATCTAGGAGAGTCATATGTATTGTACATACTTGTTTACCATGCCCTTACATATTATAATCACTCAAGAGTCGCCTTTTTGTATGTTGTGTGTTTGCTTGAGGACAATAAAAGACTTAAGTGCAGGGGAGTTTAATCTGCCATATTTGTATTCATCAAATTAAGACCTTTAAACACTTAAAGAGCTTATTCTTGAGCATTTTATAATGTCTTTTATTACCTTTTTTCGCATTTTATAAATTCCATAGTTGATTTCGCATTTTATGTTTTTTATGCCATCAAAACTTACTATTTGAATTGTGCTTGTTTCATGCACCCAGTTGAGGTGAGAATGAGAAGAAGAGCTTAATTTAAAGATACAGTCGCAACATTGAGGAGTAAATTTTGCGACACCGGTGAATTTTCCATCGACTAAAGAGACAGACTTTGAGAATTTGCACCCTCATGTGGACTGTCACTAGAGTCACGACACCAGCTTTTAAGGTCACAAATTTGGCCTAGTGATATCGCAAGGCTGACTACAACCCCAAGAAGTGAAGGAATTGAGCTACCTAAGGACAATGTCGTGACACCAGAGGGTTGACATTACGCCACTAAAGACCAAAAGTGTAATGACCCGATTTCCAACAGTGTTAGAAAATAGGGTTTTGGAACTCCATTTCCATAAATCGAGTCCATAAATATAAAATATGAATATTTATGAAGTTAATATAAAAATATATTGAAGTTCGGTTAAGTAATTTAACCGAGAAATTAGTTAATTAAAGTTTAGGGACTAAATTATAAAAGTCCAATCGTTATTAAGTTTTAATTAAGAAAAGACTTGGGGACTTAAATGGAAATTATCTACAGGACTAAAATTGTCACTGATATTTTTTTCTTATAATTAGTGGACTAGGATGATGATGATCATTTAAATGAAGGTAATTAAAATTAAAGAATAAAAACAAGTTTAATTAAGTTATAATTGTGATTAACTAAAATTAATCTAAGCTTAATTAAGGTATAAATAGTAAAATAAGTGGAAAGAAAGATGAAAACTTGTCATCTTCTTTGCCAAGTTGTCCAATTTAATGAAGAATAACAGAAGAAAAACTTAGGCTATCCAAGCATTTGGCCAAGCAAATTCATAAGGTAACTGGAACGATGGAAATGTACAAGTGTACACAATCGCAATAAGTAATAAAGTGACAAGTAAATGTCGAGTTATCGTACCCACAGGGATCATGAAAAGAAAATTATTTTTGAAATGAAATTTAAACACTTTGGTGATTAAAAATATTTTGATTTTGATGAAGTGATTAAAAACTAAAATTTAACTAAGTAAAATAAAATAAAATAAAAATAAAAGTTTCAATGCACGATTTTGAAAGATGATTTTAATCAAGATGACATAATTGTGTTAGATTAATTACATTTCTTAACTTAATATTACTAAAACAATGTTCATGTNNTTACGAATAAATTCACGGCAACTTGGTAATTTGTTAACTATAGCACATACAGACTTACTAAATTAACTAATCTCTTGAACTTATCGTTATGCCAATTCAAACAATTAATCAATTTAAATAAGTAAAAGATTAAGTGAGGTAACAATATATTCCTACATTGAATTAGTTTAATCGCAATAATCTTGCAAGTTATGCAATGTTAATGTACCGTTTAATACCATCGATAATTTAACCCTCAGCTACCTTTGAAGATTAAACATGCACTGATTAATTATTGTGTCAATTAATTACAATTTCAACGCGATTAATAATTAATTCATTAGTTACCTTACAATTATAATGCAAGTATAACATAATCATGGTTTTACTT
>JABEZY010267277.1:0-18157 GCA_013467495.1 Gossypium gossypioides | reverse complement strand
ACTAAATTAACTAAGATGAACTTAATTAACTAAGATGAGTAATTTATTCCAGCAACTTAATTAACTAAGGTGAACTCAATTAACTAAGATGAGTAATTTATTCCAGCAACTAAATACTTATTCCAGCGAATTAAAAATAGGTTGAAGTTAAGCTAAATGAGCTTGGGTTGAACTAAACGAGCTTGAAGAAGCTGGAATTGAGCTCATTGAGCTGAAATTAAGCTTCATTTTGCACTTGGGCCCCTCGAGCTTAGGCCAATTCTGAGGTCGTCGAGTTGTATCGAAACATGATGCGGCCGGGATCGCATCAGTGTGTGACAATCAAGGTGGGAATTAACCCAAAATTAGTATGACCTATTCGTGAACACCTTAACCCTAGACCGATCTGGACTGTGAGGTCAAGAGATAAGTAGTTGTTGTCAACTTGTTATTCTAGTGGAGGAGTGAAAGTTTCCATTGGGATATCGACTAGTTGATTGAAAAAGAAAACCCCAAGCGACAGTTGATTATGATTACTGAAGCAAACTAAACACCCATGCTTAGATTTGATAAATTTACTATTTGATTTCTCATTATTTCTTTATTTCTTTATTTCTTTTGTTTTTCTTTTTTTTATTATTAAGAATCCTAAAAACCTTTGTTTTTATTTTATCGAAATATAATTCATCTAAAGTACTAATTAGATCTATTTATGCTTAGGTTAGAATTAATTTAGTGCTTGCCACCCTTGGGCATGATCCTCGGAGTACTCATCTACTCCATTGTAACTATATTACAACTTGACCCGTATACTTGTGAATACCACTATTTCATATATTTTGTGCAGAATTTCTACTTTGGACGTTGGTACGTCTGAAGGCGATCAAGTTGTTGGCACCATTGTTGGGGAGGCAACATCACTAGATTAATTTTTTATTTTGCATATTGATTGAATAATTAGGAACTAATTTCTTCTCTTTGGGTTTAGTGTATGACTCGTAGTAGGGGAACACCTATAGTGCCAATCACAAACCTAGAAAGAATAATTCATAGGAATTGTCAACAGTAACAACCAATGCAAAACCAACCACTTCCTAGAGGTAATTTACCACCACGAGAAAATCCACTGTTCGATGAAGCTAACAATAACCACTTAGAAGATCCACCACCACCACCATAGCTACTTGTAAACATCAATATGGCACGCAACAAAAGAACTCTAAGGGAATATGCACTACCGAATCTGGATATGGTTCAAGGGAGTATGATGAGGCCAACTATCACGACCAATAACCTGAAGATCAAGCCAACTATGATCAAAATGATTCAAAATAATTTTTAGTTTAGAGGAACGATAACAGAAGATTCGAGTAAGCATTTAAAATGATTCCTCCAATTTTGTGACACTTTTAAATATAACAAGGTCACCGATGATGCTCTTCATCTTAGGTTGTTCCCCTTTTCATTAATTGACAATGCCTTTTCTTAGTTAGATTTGCAGGCACCAGGATCCATCATGACATGGGACGAACTTGGAGGAAAGTTTCTACAAAATTTCTTCCCCATTAGCAAGACGGTCCAACTAAAAAGGGAAATTTCTATTTTTAAACGGTTAAGGGGAGAGAGGTTTCACGAAGATTGGGAGTATTTTACTATGCTGATTTAGAAATGTCCGTATCACAGATTGCCTGAGTGGTTACGACTATGAATTTTCTACAATGACTTGGATGTACACACAAGGTCAGGATTAGTGGAGCTGTAGGAGGTGCTTTAATGAACTGAACGTACGAGGATGCGTACGAATTAATAGAAACTATGGCAATAAACTCCTACAAGTGGCCAACTGAATCATATACCTATGGCCAAAGACCATCTACGATGAAAGATATCTAGGAGGACGACAAATATCAATAGCTAGTGGACAAAATCAACCGTATAGAGTCAGAGAATAGTGCACCATTTATATATGGAGGAGACAAACCACTGTTCCACTATATAAATAATCCAATTGAAGATGTGAATTACATTAGAAATAGGGATGGAAACCCTTATTCAAATACTTATAATCCCGGATGGAGAGATCACTTGAATTTGAGATGGGGAGGAAATCAAGGAAGAGGTAATAATTCTAATCAAGTTAAAAATACTCATTATCAACCTCCTTATTTACAAAAACCTCAGGAAAGGGTAAACCCAAATGACAATACTGTATGTGGTCAACGCTTGGATTGGATAGAGGGAGAAATGTAGTCAATGAGAACATATGTGAAGCAATTGCAGTCTGAGTGTACTAATTCTACAAAGACATTGACTAAGCTGGAAGATCAGATGAGCCAATTGATGAGTATGGTGGGAGATATTAAAAGGAAAATTGACACTGACATTCCTAGCAATAGTAAAAATAATCCTGGAAAGGAAGGGAAGGAGCACGTGAAAGTAAACGCACTGTGTTTGGGAAACATCTTGAGTAGCCCAGAAACACTGGCACAAGAGGAACCAAGAGAGAATGTAGAAGATATTTAAAAAGACCCTCGAAAGGCTTACGAAGAACCAAAACAAGAGGAGGTAACTAAATTGGCAACTGAGCCGGAGAAAGAGGCGACCAAAAAACCTCCCAACACACAGGTACCATTCCCTTCAAGGTTGGAAGAGAAACAAAAATGGGACGAAGACGAGTTTGTAAGCTTTTTGAACTTGTTTAAAACATTAAATGTTAACCTACCTTTGATTTAACTAATTAAAAATGTCTCTAAGCATGCTAAATTTTTAAAAGAAATCATGTCTAGGCGTAGGAAAATTAAAGTAGGTAAACAAGTTAATATGAGCACTTCTTGTAGTGTTATTACATCTAGATAGGTGCCCAAAAGTTGAAAGACCCAAAAGTTTTACAATCCCCATATAAATAGGGAGAATTCATTTCAATAGAGCCCTATGTGATTTAGGAGCTAGCATCAATTAAATGCCTCTATCAATGTGTGAGAAACTTAAGGTAGGGGACCTCAAGAACACGCAATTACAATACAGTTGGCTGACAGACCTTTAGTGCATCCAAAAGGAGTATTGGAAGATGTGTTAGTGAAAGTGCACAACTTTGTCATTTTGACAGATTTTGTAGTCTTAGACTTTGAAGAAGATCGAGAGATACTGATCCTGTTAGGTAGACCTTTTCTAGCTACGTCAAGGTCCGCCATTGATCTGGAGAAAAATAAATTAACCATGAAGATCAATGGTGAAATAGAAAATTTTAAATGTGGCCACCAACAAAGTGTGGAAAATAAGAGGGAATTAGGTGAGCATTATAATGAAATATCTATTCGTAAACCTAACTACCTTGAATCAAGGGATGTATTTTCTACAAACAGTGCATGTCAAAAGAACAAGTCAATGAAAGGGATAAGCAGAAGAAGGTGAAATGGCACGACAAGTGATGGACTAACATTGAAAGAACTAACGAAGCGCCCTCATATGCATCAACAGAAATGTCGGATGAATCCAATAGTAAAACTTGATTATTTGAATCAATATTTAATTTTTTTGTAAATTATTATATATAACTAATTCTTTAATCTAGATTTTAATTTGTATCAACTTTATGTTTTATAGGAACTGTGACACTAGAAATTAGAATTCTGGCAAAAACATAGTCAGTGTCGCAACACGACCACCCTGTGTTGCAACACGACCACCCTGTGTCGCAACACCAAGGCCAAAATCGAAGGAATTGAGAAAACCAACATGATGCCGCGACGTGGACTTTGTGTGTCACAACACCGAAGAAAATATACCCAAATTTCAAAAATTCAAGAGTGTGTCGTGACATCGCTACAATTTTCTACAGGGTTGACTCGACCCGATCGCACAATTCGGATGCATAACCCTTGTTTTAACCAATTTTTAAACACATAAAACTCTTATTTTTCACACTAAACACACTTAACCATCACCTAAAACCTTTTTAACCTCTAATCTTCTCTAAAACCTTCAAATCTCTTAAAACCTAAAACTCTTAAAACCTTAAATTTTCTTTTGACTTTTCACAATTTCTTGTACAACTCTTCCCCGTGTAATTTTCTTTTGTGCAAGATTGGCATACTAAGCGGAAAACGATACAAAAGCCCTCTTAAGGAATCCTACGAATCTTCTCTCAAGGTTAAGGGTTCCTAACTTAATTTTACTATTTCATTAAAATTGTTGCTTGAAATTTTATTAGTTTTTAGCATGCAATAAGCATTTAATATGCCTCCAAGAAAGGTTATAAGAACTAATGAACTAGAACCATCAGTGGTTCCAAATCCCTCTAATTTCCTGAATCCAAACATGGAAAAATATTTTGTAGAATTTTGGGGAAAAATGTTTCTTCAAGAGAGGGGATTTGAACCATCAATGGTCCTTTGCCATGAGATATGGCCTTTGATTAGACGTCATAGATGGGAAAATTTTTGTACAATCCCAAAAGACTCTGTTGTAGTCCCTGTGGTTCAAGAATTTTATGCATATTTGCGGGATCAAGAGTCTAGAAAAGCCGAAGGACATTCATGGGAAACAATACCTATGTGAGGGAAAGAAGCACGAATCACAGCTCAGGTTATTTGTGAATTTTATAATGTTCCATTTTCTAAAAATATTTTATAAAAGAAACTAGTTTAGAATATTTTCGAGATATAAACATGGATAACATTATAAACTTCCAAATAGAAGGGAAGGGTGAATGGAAATGTCACCTAGGTATTGGATATCCCAACCTCCTTTAATCAAGCAATAATGTTTCCGAAAGAAAAAATGTGGATTCAATTTCTATGCACTAGAATAGCTCCTACTTTGAATGTTTCTAAGGCCAATACTTTTCGAGTGCTTTTGCTTTACGCTATTTTGTAGAAGAAACATGTATGCATTGGAACATGGATATACCAAAATATGAAATGGGGCATCAGTAGCCAAAAAGTAGGAGTCTTTTTTCTCCACTTAGTGATGGCTTTATGTGAAAGAGCAACCGTTCCAATGGTGTCTACGAAGCAATAAATGAAGCCATCCTTAAGCATAATTTGTGACACTTTGTATACACAATACACTGATTTTCAGGAAAATCAGATAAAGGAGTGAAACAAACACCAAGAAGAGAGGACGAACACTCTAGTGTCATCCCAAAGAAAATCAAAACTAACCATTCGATAAGAAACTGGTGAGAGAAGTCATTCCAAGCTAGATTGGATGATACACTGGATGCAAGAGTCAGGCTCGATTTTTTAGGAGTTTGCATGACAGAACAATATTAGAGTACGTAATTACACACTAGATATGTTTGGGTCAACACATCCAGAGCAAGAAGAAGAGGAGAAGGAGATCGAAGAGGAAGAATGAACTAAGGAGAGGAAGTTGATGAGATGGATTTTGAGGAGGATGACTGGACTTCTAATTTTTCTTTTTAAAAATTTTATTAAATTTGGGATGATTTTTTTTATTAGGAGTAGGAGTAATAATACTAGTAGTTGTTTTGTGTTTTGTTTAAATTTTCTGTGTATGAACCCTACATGGAAGATGCACAACGATTTTGAGCTTTCATTGACTAAAGAAAGAAACACTCACCAATAATCTACGAAACTATCACAATCAATATGGTAACTTCATTCTTTATCTTTTCGGGGCTACACATTGAGGACAATGTGTTATCTAAAGTGTGTGGGGGTAATATAGAAAATTTGTTTTAAATTTTTATGCTTTTCTTTGATTTTTCTTGTGTGTTTGAGCTTGTAGAAATACAAGTGATTGGTTAGGAGCATGTACATAGGTTGATTGTATTTATGGTAAATTTTGCATGATGATAGGTGATTTTAAAATTTTTTTATTATTAGACTATTAAGTTTATATATTACACTGTAAATAGGAATTAAGCAATTGAATGTACCAAATGTTATAGAGAATACAAGGAAACGAGCATGCTAGTATGAATGATATTGTTAAATTTGTGATTGTTTGGTTGAATAAATTTGTTAATATTGAGATACCTAGGGATGACCTAAGACATTGTTTGGTATACACCTAGAGCCAAAAAGCTAACCTTATTTATTCATCCTTAGTACATGTTTTGAGCCAGGAAACACTTCTTGATGAACCTCTATACAAAACCTGAGCTAAAAATGATAATTTGTGCTTACCCTTTTCTTTGGTCCTGAACTGCATGATTATAAATGTTTGGCCATACATATTGAGGGTTAAGTAGAGGCATTACAGTGGTTATGTCAAAACGTAGTGATAGGAGAGATTAGTGTAGTATGATGATTATAGGTTAGCTTGAAAGTGCAAAAAGAAAAATTCAAAAGGAAACTAAACTAGTAGAAAAAGTACATGAAAAATAAAAGCATTTATGAGTGAGGTACTATGAAAAAGAAAGAAAAGTGACAAAGTCACATCAATAGAAAAACCATTCATTAATGCACAAAAACTCGTGATGTAACAGCCCATTTTCAGTAAAATCGGAATAGTATTTTTGGGACCACAAATTCGATGAGTAAATTATTATTTTAATTTCTATAGGATGTTAGTAAGGTCATGTTAATTAAGCGAAAAGGACTAAATCATAAAAAGTGTAAAAGTAGAGTTCTATTAGATAAAATGGTCAATTGGCTATAAAATTTTAAAGTGAAAGGACTTAGATGGTAATTAGACCATTTGATTAGTTAGTGGATATTCATGGCAAGGTTTTATTGAAATTATTAAAGTTTTTAAAGGTTAAAAACGTAAATGTGTAATTAAGGTTAAAATAAATAAAACTAAAATGATACCATCTTCATCCATCTTCTTCCACCGATTTTTAAAGGCAAAAATAGCCATTTTTAGGGTTCATTGATTCGGCTACAACAATTTCTTGCATGTAAGTGTTTTCAATCCTGTTTTTAATGATTTTTATGTTTTCAAGATCTTTGTAGCTTAATTTAAGTATCCTAGGGATCAATTTGAAAAAAAGTTAAAGTTTGAGAGTTATTCCATGCATGCTTTTATATGATTCTTGATGTTTAATGATGGATTATGAGTCCTTGTTGATAAATAAACAAGTTTTGTAAAGTAAAATTTGATGAAAATTGCATTTAGGGACTTTTTTTATAAAAAATAGTAAAAGTTCATCGCAAATTAATGAAATGATGGTTTGTATGGGTTGGTTTAAGTCCCTAGAGAAATTGGCTAGCTTGAAAGGAGGATAAAAATGCTTAGATTTCAATTTATGAGCTGAAGGACTAAATTGTGAAAAGTTAAAATGTTAGGGGTAAAATGGTAGTTTTGCATAAATATGAATTGTGGATTGAATTGAATATAGAGGCATTAAATGGATTGAAATTATCTATTTAGATCAAGATAGACCATGTACGGATTTAGATCGGGGAAAAGCTAAAGCCTCGGATTAGCTCGATTTTATTTCTATGCCCTAATCGTTGAGGTAAGTTCGTATGTACAGATTACTATATTCATGTAATTCATTTGTATGTTATTATGTATTTGTAATGCTATTGAACAATGTATATCCAAAGTAATGCTATGACGATTATTGAGTCTCAGTTGAACCTTAGGAATTGGTAGGATACAAATGACATGTCATTAAGGGTTTCATGTTTCGGGTGCTGGTCTTGAATGTCCTACTGATGGTTGAGGTCCTACATTTGTTGTGGATACTCCACAGCTCGTGTGAGCAGCATCGTGTAACTAACATTTCGACCCATAGCTATTATGAGTAGGCCCATTTCACAGCTCATGTGAGCAATGATATAAAGGAAAGGTTACGACTATATGTTTAAGCACACTTCGTGTGAGCTTTCCCGAGTATCTGATGATATTCTAGTTGGTTCAATGGGCAAGAAAAGGGATTGAAATGGTAAGTTTCCAAATGAAATTATGCATATGCTCATGAAAATGATGTATGTTTATACGGAAATGAATTATCATAGGTTTAATTCAAGTGAATTATGTATAAATGCACTAACTTGTGGATTGATGATGATGCATAGGCTTGTTCCAAGCTTGTGGTTGGATTATGTTATGCTTATACTTAATGTTATATAGAGGAAATGGTAAGTTATGTTTCATGTTCTACGAACTTACTAAGCGTTATTTGTTTACATAGTTTCTTTCCTATGTTTTATAGATTATCGTAAGCTCTATCGGTTTGGAAGCTTGTCGGAGATCTATCACACTATCCAGCATAAATATCGGTACTTTTTGAATGTTTTGGCCAAGGTTATAATGACATGTATAGGTTGAATTGTAATGTCATTGTGATGGTTGTTTAGTTGGTGGATTGGCAAAGATGTAAATGTTATCTTGGTTTGGTACCCTTGATGCCTTGATGGTTTATGTCATTGTTCTATCTTATGTTGCATGTTTTGAAATGGCTTAGTCGTATGTTTTGATGTAGTTTGAATATGGTAAAGTTATGGCATGTTATGAAAAGCATTTGAGCTAGTAGTTGATGATTGAAATGTGGTAACAAATGTATGTTTAGGTAAGTCTTGATGATTGCAATTGAGGTGCCTTGAATGACATATTGGTTAGTTGATTTTAGGACTCTTCAATTAGTTATTATATGTATGTTTTGACAGGATCTTGATGCTTTGATTATGTCCGCAAAAGGCCTATAGGGTTATGCATGTTTCGGTGTAGGAAATGGTTTGATTTTCATGAGCTATAATTTGGTATGCTCTCACAAGCTATAAATTGGTATGCTCTCACAAACTATGGAGTATCTACAACACATACAGGACCTCAGCCAAATCGGGTAACCCTAATGACATGTCATCTGTATCCTACGGATTCCTATAGTTCAAAGGGGCTTGGTAATTGTCGTACGTCATTGGATATGCAATCGGTAAATATGTAGGACAATTCATAATATTATATATATTTCAATTAAAAACATATAAGCACGATTTAATTCACGAACTTACCTCGACGAGTATACGTAGATACGGAGGTGATTAATCCTAGACTTTCTCTTTGCCCCGATCTAACTCTGTACGAGGCCTAATTGGACCGATACGGATAAATTTAACTCAATTCAACATATAATTCATTCAATTTAATCCAAAACATATTTTTTAAAAATTACCATTTTGCCCTATACTTTTAATTTCTTTGCAATTTAATCCCTAGGCTCGAAAAATGAAATTCATGAAATTTTAACCCTACCCCAAGCCTAGCCGATTATTATACAAACTTATAGCAGCCCACATATTTTATAATTTCACAAATTATACCATGAATTTATCATATTTTTCAATTTAACCCCTAATTGACAATTTCATTAAAAAACTCTTTACAAAAGTTGTTTATCTAATAACAACTACCCATTTTCTATCATCAAACTTCAAAAATCATATACATGAATCAATGGTAAATCCCTAATAGTTTAACGGTTTCACAAATTAGTCCCTAGGATAGCTAGATTAAGCTACGACGATCCCTAAAATATAGAAATCATTAAAAACGTGACAAATATCACTTACGTAAGAGCAAGATGAAGTTTCTAAAAGCTTAAGCACAAAAACGGCTTCCCAAAACCTAATTTTTGATTGATGATGATGAATAAAAGATGATAGCATATTTTATTTAATTAGTTTTTGTCATTATTTACTTATTTACTTAATTAACCTTAAAAGTTAATAAATTTACACAAATGCCAAGCCATGCTCATCCACTAACACAATTAATGGTCTATTTACCATATACGGACTTCCACTTTAAATTTCTATAGCTATTTAATACCTTTAGCTATTAGAACTCAACTTTTGTACTTTACGTGATTTAGTCCTTTTTCTCAAATTGAGCATGTAAACGGTAAAATTTCATAATGAAATTTGTATACGGTATTACTATCATATTGTAGGCAATAAAATAATCATAAAATAAATTTTTCGACTTTGGATTTGTGGTCCCAAAACCATTGTTTCGATTTCACTGAAAACGGGTTGTTACAACTGTCCCCCTCGAAAGGGATTTTCGTCCCCGAAAATCTTACCAGAAAAGAGGATCAGATATTGTTGTTTCATAGCTTCCTCAGGTTCTCAGGTGGCTTCTTCTATTTTGTGTCGCTGCTAGAGAACTTTTACTAAAGCTATATTCTTGTTTCTCAATTCTTTCACCTCTCGTGCCAGAGTTCTGATCGGTTCCTCACTGTATGACATATCGGACTGGATCTCGACATCCGTCGAGAGATAACATGTGAAGGGTCAGATCGGTATCGTTGCAAAATAGACACATGAAAGACAGTATGAATCTTTTCTAGTTCTGACGGTAAAGCTAATCGATACGCAATAAGTCTGATTCTTTTAGTAATCTCATATGGCCCGATAAATTGAGAACTTAGCTTTCCCTTGCGGCCGAACCGAAGATCTTTCTTCTAGGTTGATACTTTAAAAATACTCTATTGCCAACCTTGAATTCTATGTCTTTACATTTAAGATCCGCATATGATTTCTGGCAATCTGAAGCTGTTTTAAAACTATCTCAGATCACTTTCACTTTTTCTTTAGTCTTACGAGTTAAATCAACCCCGTGTACCTTTTTCTCAATGAGCTCGGTCTAATATAACAGATTTCGGTAATTACGACCATACAGAGCCTCATACGGTGCAATCTTTATACTCTACTAAAAACTTTTATTGTACATGAATTCAAACAACGGTAGATATTTCTCTCAATTACCTTCAAACTCTAATATATAGCAACGAAGCATATCTTCAAGAATCTGAATTACTCATTCGGACTAACCATCGGTTTGAGGATGAAATGCAGTGTTAAAATGCAACCGCATACCAAGAGCTTCCTGTAACTTTCTCCAAAATCGTGATGTAAACTATGGATCTCTATCCGAAATAATGGAGACTGGCACTTCGTGTAATCTGAAAATCTTAGAAACATATAACTCAGCTAATCTATCAAGGGAGAAATTTGTATGTACTGGAATAAAATGTGTAGACTTCGTCAAACGATCAACGATAACCCAAATGACATCTTTCTTTCTCAGAGATAGGGGTAAACCTGATACAAAATTCATAGTAAATCGATACCATTTCCACTCCGATATTATCACTGGCTGTAACAATCTAGAATGTAATTGATGTTCAGCTTTAACTTGTTGACATTCTAGGCACTTAGACACAAAGTTAGAAATTTCGCGTTTCATTCCCGGCCACCAGAACATCTATTTTAAATCATTGTACATCTTATTACTTCCCGGATGAATAGACAAGCTACCACTATGAGCTTCGTGCAAATTTTTTTGAATAAGCTCTGGATTCTTTGGTACACAAACTCTACCTCTGAACAATAAACAATCATCGGGTCCTATCTAAAATTCTGAATCAGAAGTCAACTCACATTATGCCCGTTTAGCTATCAAATCATCATCACATTTCTGAGCTTCACAGATCTGCTGTAAAAACATCGGTCTAGATTTCAACTTAGCTAAGATCAAACCATCATCAGATAATGTTAGTCGCGTATTCATCGCTCGCAGAGCAAATAAAGAATTTCTACTCAGAGCGTCAACAACTACATTTGGTTTTCCCGGATGATAATCAATGATCAAGTCATAATCTTTTAATAGTTCAAGCCATCTATGTTGCCTCAGGTTCAAATCTTCCTGCGACATTAGATACTTCAAATTCTTGTGATCAGTAAATATATGACATTTTTCGCTGAACAAATGATGTCGCCAAATTTTCAGTGTAAACATGATAACTGCGAACTCTAGGTCATGTGTTGGATAATTCTTTTCGTGCGGCTTTAACTGTCTAGAAGCATAAGTGATTACTTTGCCTTCCTGCATCAAAACAAAGGCTAAACCATTTAAAGATGCATCGCTAAAAAATAAAAATTCTTTACCCGATTCAGGCTAAACCAAAACTGGTGCTTCAGTCAACAGTGCTTTCAACTGATTGAAACTTCGCTGACATTTCTCTGACCATTCAAATTTCACATCCTTCTGTAAAAGTCGTGATGCGAGCATAGACCCATCTAAACCCATGATGTCGAAGACATTTCTCTGACCATTCAAATTTCACATCCTTTTGTAAAAGTCGTGATGCGAGCATAGACCCATCTAAACCCATGATGTCGAACAAGCAACTCATGAAACCTTGCAAGATCCAATCGAGTTTCCAAGAGGGCCAATTACTCACGCACAAGCCAAGAAGTTTAAAGAAGCTGTCACGAGTTTAATTGATCGAGTTTGGGCATACACTCCATGCGTTCCATGCAAGACATGCATTCCATGCAACCTATGCATTTCATGCGAATCATGCATCCCATGCAATGTGCTGCATGTAAAACTTTAATATTTATGTGTTTAAATTCGGTTTCTGGAAGTAATGATTTTATCCATTTAGTTATTTTAGTTTGAGTTTTAATTATGTCTTAGTTTAGACATATTAAATGTGTGTCTTAAACATTTCACTTTAATTATGAGTCTTTAAATGTGTGTCTTAAATACTACACTTCAATTATGTGTTTTAGTTCTTACATCATTAATACTTGTCTAAGTTCATTAAAATTAAATGTGTGTTTTTTTGTCTTAAATTGTTGCATTTAAACCTTGTATTAGTTTTGACCAAATTGTTCACATTGCTGCTACTAGGAAGCTTCCTCCCAAGCTGTTCGTGTTACGTAAACAACATTTAAAGAGTTGAGCACAATCTCCCAAGAGCCATTTCATGAGTAGCAAAGCATCAAGTGTTTTCACACTTGACCATTCGGTTGGCTACCAAGTTCACACCTATGGAACCATTCACTTCTTGCTGTTCACACCTTGAGACTCTTCGTGCTACACAATCTGCACGAATGATATACATATCCCAAGTGACAATTCGGTTATCAAGGCAGCACCAACTCATGTTAACACTATTGAAACCATTCAATTCCATTCACATTCAACTAACTCTCAAGGACCAATGTAATTGGCTATTTGGGAATACAAATTTCACAATTTGAACAAGGCTTTTGGCATCATCCTCTAAAAACTCTCAAGGGATGCTTTGAATGAATTAATGGACATTAAACACATTTATTCTTATTGTTATCTCATGCCTATTTGGCTGAATCCTTGTACAGCCTATAAATATGAGGCTTGAGACATTTTGTAACAACTTTTGATGAATTTTTAACTTATTGTGAGTGTTCACTCTCCTTGTTCTCATTTTACGCAAATTAACTTATCAAGCATTCCTTGTGGCGTCAATCTGATTTCTTTTGAACTTATCACTTCTTAGAAGTGTGGCATTCATCCTTTATACCGATTGGTTCCTATCTTACTAGATAGAGGGTCACGGTTCTTGTTTCCTTTTTACATCTATTTTAAGTACTAATATAAAGATTGGGTCAGTATTGTTCTATGATATTGGTTCATTCTTGAGTCCTTAAATTGAATTCAAGCTAATCCTTCCTCCTTCCTTTATTATCCATCAAACCACCTTTCCAAAGCCCGCCATTCACATTTTCAACCTTTACAAAATAGATTACCTTTGATACTTCTTAATTTCGATTAGGAAATCTCGCGACTCATAATCATCCTACGAGGATGAGCTCGCATCATTTGGTATCAGAGCTAGCTAAATTAAGTAAGTATCCAACATTTTTATCTCTCCTAAGATAGGCATTTAAAAAATTTAAAAAATAAAAAAAATTGAAAAAAAGAAAGAGAATACAACATATCTACATCCCAAGTTCAAAAATACAAAAGGGAGAATCGAAATTCTATATAAAAAAATAAGCTAGTTTGAAAGTGTTTCTGTTCCCAAGTACAAGTTTTCCTTTACCACAACGATTTCAGCCACACTTCAAATTATCTTTAGCTTTTTCTTCTAAGCCTTCCCTATCACCTAACCTTAATACCTACCTTACATCACTTTTGAAGCTGATTCCACAAGGTTTGTTGCTTAAGTCTAAGGAAGTCACAAAAGAACTTAGAGAGAAGAGCAAGAGTGGTAAAAGGAAAGAGTGCGAGAGAGCATTAGAGGAGTTAAAAACCAATAACGAGTGTAAACACGAGAGGAGTGAACATTTCTTTCTGAGAGTACAAGTGAGATTTGTTTGTGAGAAAACATCATGTCTCGAAGTCCCAAAAGGAATAATGCTGGTGGTGGTGGTGTGCCCTATCTAGCGTACCAAGCTCTTATTCGTGAGATGAACAAAATGTTGTAACGCTGATTGGAGCCAATGCAAAAATAATTGGACCAATTTTAGGAAAGAGCCCAAAGGGGACATTCTCCTTAAAATCAAAGGAGGGAGCGAGGTCCTTTAAGGCCAAATCACGAAGATTACTATGATCTGAGTGACATGGAGAGTGATCGAGCCTCTAGTCATAGCTTGAAGCGTCGAGGTTAAAGAAATCGAGGGCCGAGGGGACGAAATCAAATTGATGATAACCTTAACAATATTAAAATGGCAATCTCTCCATTCCAAGGAAAAATCAACCTCGAAGCTTTCTTAGAGTGGGAAAAAAGATTGAAATCATCTTCGAATGCCATAACTACTTAGAAAGTAAAAAGGTAAAACTTGCTGCCATCGAATTCTCTGATTATGCTATTATTTGATGGGATCAGCTAACCTTGAGTAGGAGAAGAAACGACAAATAACTCGTGTCTACATGGGCTGAAATGAAAGCTATTATGAGAAAAAAATTTGTACCAGCCCACTACCATTGAGAATAGTACTAGAAATTACAAAATCTAACCCAAGGTAATCGAAGTGTGGAGGATTACTTCAAAGAGATGGAGATAGCAATGATACGTCCCGATGTTGAGGAAGACCGAGCGGCCACTGTGGCAAGATTTTTAGCTGGCCTCAATTGATACATCGCCAATATAGTCGCAATACAACACTATGTTAAGGTCGTTGATAAGGTTCACATGACGATAAAGGTGGAAGAACAATTGAAAAGAAAAGGTACCACCCGACCCCTTTCTAACTCTGTTTCTGCATCAAAGTTGGGTCAAGGAACCTACAAAAAGGATACCACCTTTTGAATCAAAGACAACATTGGGGCATCAAAGTCTAATAAGCCGAGTGGAGATTCGAGTAAAGGAAAGAATGGGGCCGTGCCAAATCGATCTCGAGACATCAAGTGTTTCAAATGCCTTGAGAGGGGACATATTGCTAACCATTGTCCAAATTTGAGCATTATGATTCTAAGGGACAATGGTGAGATAGAATCTAAAATTGAAACAGAAGATGAGTTCGAAATACCTACTGATGAGGAGGATGACTTGGAGTATGTCGTGAAAGGTGAAATCCTTGTCATTAAGCGAAGCTTGAGCATCCAAACAATAGAGAATGAGCAGCAACATGAAAACATATTTCACACGTGCTGCCACGTCCAATGAAAGGTATGTAGTGTCATTATAGATGGTGGTAGTTGTACTAATGTTGCTAGCAGTTTGTTGGTAGAAAAACTTGACCTAGAAACCACAAATATCTACATACTTACAAGCTTCAATGGCTCAATGATGGTGGTGGGCTCAAAGTTACTAAGCAAGCTGTCATCACTTTCTCGATTGGCAAATACTATGACAAAGTTATTTGCGATGCATGTGGTCACTTATTTTTAGGGAAACCATGGCAATTTGGTCATCGAGTATTGCATGATGGTTATACCAATCGGTATACCTTCAAACACCAAGAGAAGAACATTACTTTGGCACCACTTACTCCTAAACAAGTTTATGAAGATCAACTCCAATTAAGAGAGTCTTATGAAAAATTGAGAGCAAAAGAAAAGGAGGAAAAAAATGAGAGTGAGAAGAACAAGAAAATACAAAAGAAGAAAGGAAAGAATGAGTCAAAAAAAAGAGGAAAGCAAAGAGAGTGAGGTAAAAACAAGAGAGAAAAATGAAAGAAAAAAAGAGAATGAGTTGGGAAAGTTGAGTGTTTTTGCAAAAGAAAGGGAAATCAGAAAGTCTTTGCTTTTGAAGCATCCTTTGCTTGTGCTCATGTACAAGGAAAGTATGCTTAGTACTAATGATTTAGATGACACTCTTCCTTCTTCTATTATGTCTTTACTACAGGAATTCGAAGATGTGTTCCCGGAAGACATCCCGAGTGGGTTGCCACCCATAAGGGGCATTGAGCATCAAATAGAATTTATTCTCAGAGCCACTATCTAAAAATCAGCCAGCTTATCGAAGCAACCCTGAGGAAACCAAGGAGCTACAAAAGCAAGTTACCAAGCTAATGGAAAAGGGGTATGTTTGAGAAAGCTTAAGCCCATGTGATGTGCCCGTGCTGTTGGTACCTAAGAAAGATGGCTCTTGGCGCATGAGCATCGACTGGCGCGTCAGTAAGATTACCATCAAGTATCGGCATCTGATTTCGTACCTAGATGACATGTTAAACGAGTTAAGTGGAGCTCGCATTTTCTCCAAAATAGATCTAAAGAGTGGCTACCATCAGATAAGGATGAGAGAATGAGATGAATGGAAAACCACATTCAAAACCAAGCACGGTTTGTATGAGTGGTTGGTTATGCCCTTCAGCCTAACTAACACGGTAAGCACCTTTATGCGGTTAATGAATCATATTCTTCGATCCTTTATTGGTAAATTTTGTGTAGTGTATTTTGATGATATATTGATTTACGGTAAGTCTTTGGAAGATCATATTCATCATTTGAACTAAAAAGCTTAAAAAGTGTTCCTTTTGAACTAAAAAGCTTGTTTTTCTAGGTTTTGTGGTTAGCTCGGAAGGCCTCGAAGTCGATCAAGAGAAGGTAAAAGCAATTCGAGAGTGGCCACGACCTACTGGCATAAGCCAAGTAAGAAGTTTTTATGGTCTTGCTAGTTTTTACCGAAGGTTTGTCCCTAACTTTAGCACCATAGCTGCTCCTTTAATTGGAATTATCAAGAAAAGTTCAAACTTTCATTAAGGTGAGGAACAAGAGAAGTTTTTTACTTTGATTAAAGATTGATTGACAAAAGCACCATTGTTATCTTTACCTGATTTTACAAAAAAATTTGAGATTGAATGCGATGCTTTAGGAATAGGGATTGGAGTTGTTCTAACACAAAATGGATGTCCCATAACCTAATTCAGTGAGAAATTGAATGGTGCTGCCCTCAATTACCCAACATACGATAAGGAGATGTACTCATTAATCTGAGCGTTGGAAACTTGGCAACACTACCTATGTCCCAAGGAGTTTGTCATTTACACTGATCATGAGGCATTAAAACATCTCAAGGGGAAAAAAAAGTTGAACAAGAGACATGCCAAATGGGTGGAATTCCTTGAATCGTTTCCTTACGCTATTAAATACAAGAAAGGTAGTGGATGCATTATCAAGAAGGTACGTACTTCTCAATAAATTAGATTCTAAATTGCTTGGCTTTGCGTATCTTAAAGAACTTTATGAAACTGGTGCTGACTTTGGTGAGATCTACAAAGCTTGTGAAAAGGGGACATTCGAAAGGACTATAAGCATGATGGATACCTCTTTAAAGAAGGTAAATTATGTATCTTTCAAGGTTCCATTCGAGATGTTCTTGTCATGGTGGAGGTCTACTGGGGCACTTTGGAGTGACCAAAACTTTAGCCATGCTCCACGAACATTTCTTTTGGCCCAAGATGAGGTGAGATTTCGAGAGAGTATGCGACCAATGCATCACTTGTAAGAAGGAAAAATCTCGCATTAAGCCTCATGGATTGTACACACCACTACCCATTCCCAAAGAACCATGGGTAGAAATTTCTATGGATTTTGCACTAGGAATTCCTAGGACTAAAAGTCGGAAAGACTCGATTTTTGTAGAAGTTGATAGATTTTCTAAAATAGCTCACTTTATTCCATGCCACAAAGCTGATGATGGTTCGGCTACATGGAGTACCAAGGACGATCGTATCGGATCGAGATGCTAAATTCCTTATCCATTTGTGGAGGACTTTGTGGAGCAAGCTTGGCACCTAACTACTATTTTCAACAATGTGCCACCCACAAATAGATGGCCAAACTGAAGTTGTTAATCGAGTTCTATCTGATACAAACTCACCTCGGTGTTGATTTAAGTCGTTTAGGTTGCCCGATCGTAAAATTAAGTAAGACTTGGATGGTTCAAAGAAGGCTAAAATGAAAGATGGAAATATGCTCACAAAGGTCTCAAAACAAAGGTTAAAGGATAGCTTGGTGATAGATGGATGGAATTCGGCTA
>JABEZY010267172.1:0-16963 GCA_013467495.1 Gossypium gossypioides | reverse complement strand
CACATACGAAAATATGAAATTCAGACTCATGTGACAAGCCAAGGTCCTGAAAGAATCACTAACGAAATATCGTACCTAGAAGCCCATTTACTCCACAATTTACACAAAAATGGAATTGTGATGCTGGGATCTTGGGTGGAGACAGACGATATTTTAGTAGGGAAATTAACACCTCAGGTGGCAAAAGAATCATCGTATGCTCCAAAAGATAGATTATTACGGGCCATACTTGGGATTCAGGTATCCACTTCAAAGGAAACTTGTCTCAAATTACCTATAGGTGGGAGGGGTCGAGTCATCGATGTGAGATGGGTCCAAAAAAAAAAGGGTTCTAGTTATAATCCGAAAACACGAAGCATATGCAACTTTCAACTGATATTTGTTCCCCTTTCATGGAAAGCTTCAAGCAATATCATTTAACACAAGTACGATAACATTAACTATCGAGATGACTTTAACCCATAATAACATTTCCTAATTATAGTTGATCTGATAGATATATTTTTGTATCATGTCTTCTAGAACATGAACCCCTCATTCCGACTGTCCGTCAATTTACCCTTAAATCCGTAAAATTTATTCCCGAATTGAGAAATAAGCTCAAATATAAATAACTTACCTAACTTTTCAAATGAATAACCCGTTCTGACTAACACAATTGAGTCGATTTATCAATCGAATAATAACATTTCAGAATAATTCTTTCTTCTTGTTGTCAAGATAATCCAGATATACCGTCTGTCATAATTCCATTAGAATACCAATTAAAGATCTCTACGAACTACATTAACTCAAACGAAACATAACATCCCGTTTTAACTCATTAACATAAATCGAGTTTACCTGAGGAATGAGAACCAATATCAAGTTTAAGCTCGATCTACCATCGTCTACACTTTTACCATTACCTATCCCTTTAATGAAAGTTAGAAAATTCAATTATGAACATCGAAACTTTAAATCATACCGAAGCTGCCACCATTGGATGAATTAAAACCATAGTGCTATAATGAAATCGGCGTTACAACCATATAGATAGGACAATACCTCAAATATCAATAGTGCAATCCAAAACAAAAAAGAAAAATCGAATGTAGTCCCAATAACAACCAATGCAATAATACAACCTCTATAATTTGAGATCTATATCACCATGCTCTATGATCGAACCAGGAATTATAACTATAATAGGTGTATTTATCTCCGGCAATGAATATCCCTTACAGATGAACCATGTTTAATAGATTAAACAATAAAAACGAGAAGAAAACTGAGATAATGACATCCAAGGTGTGAAGCTCTACTGAATCTCCGAGAATACCACTCGTATTGAATTATAAAGAGATCAATGATACCTCAGAGAAAATCTAGAAGAAGAATATCGCTCATACGTATTGACTCTCATATATATACACATAACATAACATTCATCATTAGCATAATAATTATAAAAATTTATTCATACCTTAATGAGTTTCTACTCATACTTAGCAACTTTTTAATCAGACACTTGAAGATCACTTTCAGCATTATTGGAATTAGCTCGGTTGAAAAATATCTCTGTCTAAAAATGAAACAAATCTCATTAGAGTGAAGAGATATCACACCATCACAGGTTATATAATGACATGTGTTTCTAGACTTCACACATGCTACGTTCAGTCTAAGAACTGACTAAATCGTAGCTCTGATACCATTAAATGTAACACCCCTAACTCATACCCGTCACTAGAATAGGGTTACGGAGCATTACTGTGAAAACGTAGCATGAAATCATTCATTTCAAAACATTTCATGAATCATATCTTATTCCACTCAAACACATGCATATTATCCTTTATTCAAGCCCTCGAGGCCTTAGAAACACTTTAGAAATGATTCAGGACTAAATAAAAAAACATTTCAAACTTCATGGAAAAAGATAGAAAAATTTACATTGCAAGGATCACACTGTTGAGACACACGCTCGTGTCTCAGACCGTGTGGACATTCAAAGTAGGGACACACGGCCGTGTCCCAGGTCGTGTCCGTGCCTGTGTAACTCTCTGACTTGGGTCACACGGCCAAGCCACACGCTCATGTGCCAGGCTGTGTAACTCTCAAAAAGTAACCTTTAAAACCAACAGGAGACACACGACCGTGTCACATGGTCGTGTGTCACACACGGCTGAGACACACGCCCGTGTCTTAGGCTGTGTGGGCAAGAAAATGGCCAAAATTAAACCATTTCTTTCACCCTTTCATCCTTGAACTTACAAGTTATTTGCACACATGAACAAAGCATCATTACCTACCAAAACATGCATAAAAATGAACAAATCATTACCCCATTTATTCATACAACCAATATGCCAATAAGACACCTCAATCACCACAATCAAACATACTTAAATTTATGTCCAAATGGTCATAATTCAACCAAACATACTTGACGAAAATCCATATCAAAACATGCCAACACTTACCACTTTGACCATAAAACCATGCATCAATTTGATCATCCAACCATTAAGCATCAAAGTGCCGAAAGCACACCAACCATCAAGGCATCAAAATAACATAAGTTTCATAATTCACTCATAATTCACTCAAAATATCATAAGGTAAGTCATATACCTGAATAACATCACTTGAAATCATCAATTTGATGAACATAAACATATTTTCATTGAACATTACCTTTTATTCCTTTTCATAGATTCATGACATAAGTCTTTTGAATATTTACCGATCCATTCATTTTCATACTCGTTGAATCAAATGAAATAACATCGAATAATGGAAATAATATTTTCAATGCAAATTACCTAATACAATACATTGGTTGTTACTTGTCAGATTTGGTGACCCTAAAACTATTATTTTCGACACCACTGAAAAATAGGTTGTTACAATAACAATATGGTACACCATAAATTTGGAAAATACTTATCTCAATTACCAAAACATTAACCCATCAGACCTTCACAAAGGAGTGCATCTCATAGAAAGGTTTGGTTGCGTCCCTTTGTTTTAATGCTAGATAAAATTCTTACACCACAAGAATTATTAGGGGTTCTTCGGCTGTTGACAAAATTTAGTTCATTCCTTTTTAGTTGTGTTTTACCATATTCCTTTGCAATTCCTCATTAGAGGGTCAAATCCTTGTTCTTGAATAAAATTATACGGTTGTAATTGTTGCAGATACTTATCCATGTCGCCTTCTTGAAACTTAATAGCTGGGATTGAAGCACTTGTGCTGAAACTAGCCATTTGATAATCTATTCTTATTATGCCTACAAATTAACCTTTTTTGCTAATAAAAGAGGGTTGCCTGCAATTTAATCCTTGTTAATGATAACATAAGGTGGCTATGTGACCTATTTATAGATTAGAAAGAAATAATAAATTGTTTAAGAGTTATAATCTAGTTCTACTAAATAAGCAGTTAAAGAGCAAGAATCCGAATATAATTAAGCTACAAAAAAATTAATAGCTAGGTTAGTTTGGAAAACAGAGTTACACAGTAGTGTTGTGACATCCTTGGGTGATGTCGCGACGTCGAGGGCAGATTCATGACTCAAAATTTTGTTCTTTGTTGCGACATTTTGGATTGATGTCGTGACATGAAAACCAGATTCCTCTATATTTCTGAAATCAATACCTGGGTTACCTTTTTCCTTATTATTTTTCAGGTTTGTTGGTTTTCCATTGATTTCTTGGGAACCCAAAGAGCGTTACACTGCAAGGTTTGTTCTTCTACTACGGTATTAATGGTTCCTTCAAAAAAGTGTTTTACTCGTTGGTCATTAACAAAGAAGGGTTGACCCCATTTTTTGATTAACTCTATTGCCCCATGAGGAGTTACCTGATGTATTGTACATGGACCTATCCATCTTGATTTAAGCTTTCTAAGGAATAATTTTAACCTTGAGTTGAATAGTAGTACTTTCTATCCCGACAAAAAATCACGCTTTCTAAACTTTGCATCATGTCGAATTCTACTCCTCTCCTTGTACATTTTAGTATTTTCGTAAGCCATAATCAGAATTCTTACAATTATTTGAGTTAGCTAATTCTGGATCCAGATTTAACTCTTTGATTGCCCAATATGCCTTCCTCTCCAATTCGATTGGTAAGTGACAGTTTTTTCCATAAACTATCTTATATGGGGACATGCCTAAGGGAGTCTTATATGCTGTTCTATAAGCCCACAATGCATCGTCTAGCTTGGCTGCCCAAGCTTTCTGACTTGGGTTTACTATTTTCTCTAAAATCTACTTTATTTCTCGATTAAATACTTCTACTTGCCCATTATTCTGTGGGTGATATGTCATTGTCATCCTATGCCTTATGATGTACTTAGCCAATGCTGCTTCGAACTGCTTGCTACAAAAATGAGATCCTTCATCACTGACCAGCGCTCGTGGTGTACCAAACTTAGCGAATATGTCTTTCCTTAGGAATCTCACTACGTATTTTGTATAATTAGTAGGTAGTGCGATAGCTTTTTCCCATTTTGAAGCATAATCTACAACCAGGAGAATATACTAATTCTAAAAAGAACTCGAAAAAGGTCCCATGAAATCAATTCCCCAGACATCAAACACTTCAACCTCGATTATCCCCGTTTTCGACATTTCATCCCTTTTAGATATATTCCCAATTCTCAGACACCTATCACATCATTGTACAAATTTATAAGCATCTCAATTTATTATTGGCCAATAAAACCCTGATTGTAGTATTTTTTGAGGTGTCCTTTTTCCACCAAAATGCCCTCCATAAGGAGATATATCACAGCCTTGTAAAATATATTGTATCTCTTCCTTTACTACACATTGCCAGACTAATTGATCTGCGTATTATTGAAAAACATATGGTTCCTCCTAAACATAATTTTTTGATTCATAGGTTATTCGTTTTTTCTGCTGCCAAGATGCATGTGCTGGGAAGACCCCCTTGCAATGTAATTAACATAATCCGCATACCATGGTGTTAGATGTTTACCTAGTCTTGATTGCTTAATGTCTACTCTGAATAATTTTTCATCTCCAAAGGTCTCCTTAATTTATTCAATTTCCTCCTCTTGTCAATGGTTTTCAATTTTGGATAGGTGATTTGTAACTTGATCCTTAGTCCCCTTCCTATCCATTATCCATAAATCAAATTCTTGAAGTAATAAAACCATTCTTATTAGTCTGGCTTCTATTTCTTTTTTCTTCATGATGTCTTTTAGCGCAGAGTAATCAGTATACACATATACTCAATTCTCCATGAAGTAGGGTCAAACTTTTTCACACGCAAACAGTACTGCTAACATCTCTTTCTCAGTTGTAGTGTAGTTGCACTGTGCTGAATTTACTGTTTTGCTAGCATAATGAATATCCCTAAATAGATTATTCCGCTTTTCTCCTAAAACGACACCTATTGCATAATCACTAGCATCATACATAATAATAAAATGTTCTAACCTATTCGAGGTAATGATTATAGGAGCATATACGAGTTTTTCTTTTATTACCTCAAAAGCTTTGAGGCAGCTTTGGTCAAATAATAAAGGTGTCTCTTTTTGGAGCAGTTGATTAAGAGGTTTAAAAATATGAGCAAAATCTTTTATAAATCTCCGATAAAATTTTGCATGGCCTAAAAAAATTTGAACAACTTTAACATTTTTCTGATTTAGAAGATGCTTGATAACTTCTATTTTGGCTTTATCTACTTCCAAACCTTTTCCTGATATCTGATGCCCTAAGACCAATCCTTCTTTCACCATGAAATCACATTTTTCCCAATTAAGCACCAGGTTAGTTTTCTCGCATCTTTTTAACACTTTTTCGAGGTTATCCAGACATTCTTGAAAGGAGTCCCCATATACGAAAAAATCGTCAATAAATACATCCAAGCCCTCTTCTAACATATCAGCAAAGATCACGGTCATGCATCTCATGAAGGTTTCTTGAGCATTACTTAGGCCAAAAGACATACTTTTAAATGCATACAGAGTAAAAGGGCAGGTGAAAGTAGTTTTCACTTTATCATCAAGATGAACTGGGATTTTATGATTCCCTGAACACCCACCAAGGAAGCAATAATAGTCTTTTCCTGCTAACTGATCAAACATTTGGTCAGTAAAGGGCAACAAGAAATGGCCTTTTTTCGTTGCATCATCCAGTTTCCAACAATCATTGCATACTCTCTAACCTATAATTGTTCGAGTGGGAATTAACTCATTGCCATTGTTCTCGACTACAGTTAGATCTCCCTTATTTGGAACACACTAGGTTAGGCTAACCTATTCACTATCAGAAATAGCGTAAACAATACTTGCATTTAACCATTTAAGTAATTCCTTTTTTACCACCTCCTTCATGGCTGGATTAAGTCTGCTCTAAGCATCTACCACAAGACTTTTTCCTTCCTCTAATCTGATCTTATGTTGGCAAAATACAGGATTGATTCCTTTAATATCAACAATTGTCCGTCCTATTATTTTTTATGCATTTTCAGGACATTTAATAAAGCCTCATTTTGTTTTCCGTCTAAACTTGCGGCAATAATTACTGGTAAAGTATTGTGTTTCCCCAGATATCCATACTTTAAATGGTTGGGCAATGGCTTTAGTTCTAATTCTGGGGGTTTGATAATAGATGGTACCATCTTCACTGAGTTTGGGATAATTTGCTCTGTTGTTCCTTATTTTGTCTCCACCAGTCCAATTGAGTTACCATGTGATGATACTCCTATTCCGCACTATCCTCTTCCTATTCTGTTTCGTGACCCGTTTGTTCTTTCTTACTGAACTCCACTTGGTTACATTCTTGCTCTATATGTCCTACAGATTCCAGTTCTTGATTTCGTATTTTAGGACATTCTTCCTAGGTTAATTCATTGATGATGTATCTTTCCATTATTTCCATTACTTCCTCCTGAGTTTTTGTCCAAATACTTCCCCCTTCATGATATCAAATTTTCATATATTCTGACTATCCAACCCGTAGTAAAAATGTTGTATTTGAACTGTAAAATGTATTCTTCCACCTAATATAGATCTAAGGATTGCCTTGAACCTTTCCCACGATTGTCCCAAAGTTTTAGTGATACCCTGCTAGAAGTAAAATAACTTGGTGTAGCTATTTAGTACCTTAGTCATAGGCAATACCCGGTGAAGGAATAACTGCATGAAATCGTTCCATGTCATGATAGTGTCTGGAGGAAGTGTCTTTAGCCACTTTTTTGCCTTTCCCTCTAACGCAAATAGAATCAAAAATAACTTTATAGCCTCAAATGGAATTCCTGCATAACTAACTATGCTGCATATAATGTCAAATTTCTGCAAGAATGCGATAGGATCTTCATTGACGTGATTGGTGAACCTGACATTATTGGAGATCAATATTAGTAGAGCAGGACTTAATTCAAAATGTGAAATATGGATAACAGGTCGCAAAATGCTAAACCTTAGCCAATTTACATCAAATAATGTCCCCAAGACCTACATATTGTTAGTAACTTATGCGTGAATCGTATCTATAACTGAAAATTTTCCTAATTATTCTAATTAAGTGCAAAAATTAAAATTAACCAAGTAACGTTGCCTCCCTAGCAACAGCGCCAACAACTTGACCGCCTCCGGATGTACTAAAGTCTAGAGTGTGAATACAATAAAAAAAATATAGAAAGACAAGGTAGTATCCGCAAGTATACAGGTTTAGTTGTAATATAGTGTTACAATGAAGTAGGTGTGTACTTCGAGTATCGTACCCAAGAGAGGTAAAGGTTAGATCAATTTTAACCTACATACTAAATGATCTATTTAATACTTTAATCTAGTTATAGTACGAAAACATAAATAAGAGATTTTTAGGATTTTTTTAGTACTTAATAATAAAAACTAAATAACATAAAAGAAAACTAAATTTTAAAAGATAGTGTAAAACCCCTAACCCTTTTCCGTCAACGGATTAAGGTCACAAGCATTACTAATAAATCAATCATAATTAAAATGTAAGTTATTTCATTCAAATCAAAGTAAAAATTATGCATACAATCCAAAATACGAGTTTACAGGTCCCTAAAAATGATTTAGAACCTACAGGAGCTAATTTGAAACAATTCTAAAAGTCTAGGGTGAAATCTCAAAAAGCATAAAAACAAGGGACACACGCTTGTGTGGCCAGGTCGTGTGACTTTTGAAATGAGGACACATGGCCGTGTCTTAGCCTGTGTCCTTGCCTGTGTAACTCACTAACATGAGACACATGACCGTGTCCCAGCCTATGTCTCTGCCCGTGTAACTCTCTGACTTGGGCCATATGGCCGTGTCCCAGGCCATGTGTCAGCCCGTGTGTGACACTACACTTATGCAATTATTCCACACATTCAGGGCACATGCCCGTGTGTGTTACCCGTGTGTAACACACTACCGTGTGACAGACCATGTCTCAGGTCGTGTGCACCTAAATGTACCTTAAAACACAAGTTTACCATCTCCTACTTACTTGAGCATTAAGCAACTCAAATACCAATCATTTAGCCAATCCAAAACATAATTAAACATACTCAAAACATGCTAAAACAACCATCTTAGGTGCCTAACCAATGTACCCTCATTGGCACCATATTTATATCTTCAAAACACATCAACAAGGCATCATCCAAATCAAGGTTTCATGCATACCGAAATCACCCATATTAACCTAAGACATCAAGCTTTAAGTTACACACACATATCAAGGCTTGAGTTAAACTAACATTCCAAACATATGGCTTCAACCACAAACATATACTTATATACAATAACCTTCATTATGCTTAAAACCCAAATTTACATCACATTCACAAAACAACTATCAACTAAAGATTTCTTAGGTACATGCCATTACAGAAATAAACATCACCACACTTGAGCTCGGGATCGTTGTTGGATGTTGAGTCGACAATCAAAAAAGAAGTACCTAACCTGCGCACGGAAAATAAAACCACACGCCGAGTAAAACTCAATGATATTTCTATATTCCAAACATTTAAGGACAAAATATGATACATGAATGCTCAATTTAAATTATACAATCATACTACTATATAAATATGCAATTACAAGATATTACCATTTCTATTTCATGTATATTACCACATTATTTCTTGTTATGCTCAACTTTTACAAATATTCATACTTAATTGGTTCTTAACATATATTTCAATTCACATCACTTGCTATATAAATAGCTTTTCAAAGATCATTTAACAATTCACTTATATAATGGCATAATCCAACCCCATTTTCAATCCATTAGTGCATTACTCATATACTTCATTTATGATCACAACATAATTCACATTCATTTTCCAATCCACTTTTTCATTTTCATTTCACATACTTTGTCATTTCAATATCAATTACATAACTTTATTATTTGATTACCTCTATTAACATGACCCGGACTCGGACGAATACACGGATCCAACCAACACACTAGTTTGACACCCAGTGCCTCATCAAATAAATTCGAAGTAATAAATACGCCCAACGCTATATAAATTAACACCCAGTGTCTCATCGGTTAAACCGAAGCAAATTAGCACCCAGTGCCCCATCGACTCGAAGTCGAAGAAATCCCTCATCTTTTCCTATCTTATGGCATGCCATCTATATCTGACTTAGCCTGAAATAGTTAATAGGGTTCCATTTCACTTTCGATTACATCAAATGTACAAATCTCGTATATGCACACATAAACATATATTCAATTCAATATTCATATATCAGTACATCATAATATACCAAATCAATCCATTTCAATCAATTATGTTTTCAATTCAATCTCAAGTACCAAAGTACTCACCTCAAATGCTTACTATATGCAATAATTCAAATGTAATGATTTATAACTTAATTCGGATTATAGAAACACAAACCATAGATTTCGAGCTATTCGACGTCGATTTTATCCTTCCCCTTTTTAGTCGAGAATTCTGATACGAAGCTAGCTACAAAATAAAACAATTAAAATACATTAATACTACACAATTCAATTCCACGTTGAATATTTTAATTTTTTACACAATATTTGCTTAAATTTCAATTTAGTCCTTAAACTGAGACTAATTTTTCATTTTCATATTTAACTCCATATTTTTATACTCATTTCACTTTAAACTAAATTTAACTCCCTATTTTCAATTATACCCTTAAATTTTGAATTTTCCATAATTTAGTCCGTATTACTCAATTTACAATTTGTTCTACAATTTAGTACTTTTCCATTTCTAACTTAAAAATCTATCAATTTAATCCCTAATACTAAAACTATTCGACAATAACAACATCTAAAATCTTAATCAATACTACAATTTCAACATGGGTCAGGTAGTTCTAAACACCGAGATTCAAAAAATATAAAAATTACAATAAATGGACTAAATTGACTAACCAATTGAAGTTAAAAGGTTGAAATCCCTTATGGCCATGCGTTTACCCTTCTTCTTTTCTTTCTCCTTTCCCAATTTTGTTTTGTATGTAAAGAATAAAAGAAAGAACTATTTTTGTTTTATTTTAATACATTAACTAATATTATTATATAACTTATATATATTAAGTTAACATATATATATGCAATATAGATCATTAATACCGTCCACTACTAAGAATAAATGTATATTTGATATTTTAGTCCCTTTAATTAATTTTAATCTATAATTCAACTTTTAACCTTTATGCGATTTAGTCCTTATACTTTATTAAGTCTTAATTTCACAAAATTCACTTAATCAAAATCTAATTCACTACTAAACTAGCCTCGTAAATATTAAATAAAAATATTTACGAGTTCATTTTACAGAAACAGAGTACCAAACTTCATTTTTTGAAACCCTTGACTAATGGGTTGTTACAGATAGAAAACGTAGAAGGAATCAAATCTGATGATGGGTGATTAGCTTACTTCGACAATCCCAATCAATTGTCGTTTCGGGTTCCTTATCAATCAACTAGTCGCTACCCTAGCAGTGTCTTTCAATCTTCTAATAACATAATGAGTCAGCAATGACTACTTATCTTCCGACCTTACAGTCCAGACTGGCTTGGGGTGAAGGTGTTTACTAATGACAATACCAATTTTGGGTTAATTCCTACCTTGATAACTCCCCGAGGTTTTCAGGCATAGGGTTTGTTTCACGCTCTTCCTTTTTTAAATAGTTGATCTGTTGAGTGACCTTACAAAACAGTTAATAGATCATGCCTCCATTCGCTAATCCCACTTAGAAGGATTACTTCATCATGGCTTTCATAAACAACAAGGAATAGATGGAAGAATAAAACATGGTTAATGAATTGAAGTATAGAGTTTAAGAAAAGCCTGATTTATATAAATAATAACACGAATCCCCAGAAGTTGGTCTTCTTTACAAATCAAATCTTTTGAAGGAAAGCAACAAACAAATAAACTAAACTCTTAAAAACCTAAGAAGAAAGAAAATGAAACTAAATTTAAATAAAGAATATAGGCTAATGGAATGGTGTTTATAACATGTGCCAAAGAAGCCTATTTATAGTCTTCAGGTGGTTATCATCCTTAACCCTAGGTTAGCTTACGTTCCCGAGCTTTAAGTTTGTTTGTGAAGACCAAAACTCCCCTGCTTCATGTTTATTTTTCATCCTAGAGTCAATGTCGCAACAAACCAATACTAGTTTCACGACATAGAAGTTAGTATGCTCCTCCTTGAGATGTCTTCAGGGGTATGTTGTGACACCCCTAGTCTGTGTTGCGACATCAAAGACAATTTTTTGCATTTTCCATTATGCTCTTTATGTTGCAACATTGGACCTCCCGTGTTGCGACATATCATCCAGTATCGGCCTAAAATGCCTTTTAATGGTCTCCTGTACACTCATGAAGTACGTTAGCTCTCTTTTAGGCCTCATTTAGCCCTTAAGGTCAATGAAAGACTCAATTTGCACATTTTATTAGATATAAGTAAAACTAAAGAAGCTTAACTAAAATATAACGAAAATGCTTGTATTCAATCTCCTTAAGTGTAAAAACTAGTTTAATCTACTATAGCGAATTACGACAGATCAACATGCCACAAGACCAAAATGAAATAACTATACAAAATTTGTTGAGTAAAAAATGATGGTCTAGATTGACTTCACTTTCTGAGGCTTCAAGAAATACATGCACTTATGCACGAAACAAACAATCATAAGCTGAACGATAAAGCTCAGTGGTTGTAACCTCCCCAACTGACCTAGATGCTAAGATTGAATTCAGAAGATTAGATTGGCCTCCGAAATGGCCCAATAGAATTATTAGAGGTCATAAAACTTATTTTTAAAGCACTTGCTTACTTTAGTAGAAAAACTTCGCATGTCTTAATTTTTCTAAAAGATATAATTGTCCCAAAAACGATGGAATTTAAAGTTTACTTAGTAAAAGTATATTTCCAAAGACATAACTATGCAACGAAAAAAGTGATATTTAACATAAGTTTAATGGAAAACAAATTTCTATGCATGATTAATTAATAATCCATATTTCAACAACTTAAAGCAAAATAACTGTCATGCATGTAAAACAAACCCGAACTTAAGTCCCATGCCACAATTTAAATAAACCAATACAGTGTTTCGCATAGAAGAAATTACGAATAACAAATCTAAAATACTTGTAAAAATTAATTTTCCAAACTGAGACCTTCTGGATGCCTTGTCTACGTCCTAACCTTGTGGGTTATTTGTAAGATAAAAATTAAACGGAGAGTGAGCTTAAAAAGCTCGGTGTGAGTCCAATCATGAGAAATTTGGTGTAATACAGTAGATAAAGCATGCAAACAATAGGTCTTAGAACAATCACATTCGTATAGCAAGTCACAGTAACGGTTTTATAGATTAACACATCACTATAGTATTTCAGCATTCACAGTTTGGTATGAATAAGCTTATGAATGACAATGTAATTTTAGTTTATTGAAAGAAAAATCCTACCCAACTCTGCTACACACCTCACTGGGAGTTCCCTTGAACTCATCCATCCGCACACACCGGGTTATGGATAAACCACCACTGATTTGCAGATAGACTATCACTTTATTGTAAAAATTATGGATAAACCACCAGTATTTTTGTAGGTAAAGCATTTGCAGATAAACTGCCATTGGGTGTGAATCAACCACACATTTGAAGATAAACTGCCATTGGGTTGTGGTCAAGCCACCACTGGTTTGCGGATTATTAGACTGCCACTTTTCCTCCGTACATATCGTCTCATCCCATGCAATGCAATATGACATTCTTTGCAACAGAACAATGCAAAATAGTAGACATACTTAACATGTATTCAGTTCAACACTAGTAGTGGACATGCTTAATATGTATTCAATTCAACACTAGCAATGTCATGCATAACATGTACTCAGTAGGGCAGTAACAATATTAACACTAACAATTTATGAGTATCAGATTGACAGTACGCAGGTAATATTCACTTCTCATACAATATAGAAATAACATTTAAGACATTAAATCACAAATTCCAAAATAAGCACAATATCAGGGGCTTAATTAAGCAAATAAAAACTCTAAAACCAATTCATGAAATATACAAGGACTAAACTACACATTTCATAAATTTTTGGGCAAAACTATACAACAGGGGTTATACAGCTGTGTGGCCAAGCCGTATGAAGGTCTCATGGCCGTGTGGAAGGGTTACACGGTCGTGTAGCCATGTCGTCTAACAAATTGTGATTATGTGTAAAATGTTAAAATTATCCTACAGGAAAGACACAGCCGTGTGGCAAGTCGTGTAAAAGAGTTGTGGCCGTGTGGTTCATGAACTAACCAAGGGTTTGCAAAGGCACATAACCGTGTGGACCACATGTGTGATCCACACGCTCGTGTGTGAGACCATGTTGTCCTAATCTTACACACGATCACCACCGATTCACTTGGAAAAAGACACACCTTTAACCGGGGTCTGATTGATGTTCCTTATGCTTGATTCTGGTCTAATCCACCTAAATCTGGTCCTTCAATGGAAAATATACACAATTAATGATTGGTGTCAAGATGGGCAAGATTTGCAAAAGATTTGATAAGATTTCAAGTAGATCGATGAATCGAACTTAAAGATTAAAGTTGGAGATTTTTAAAGCGGAGTAATTAAATCGAATCATAGGAATGAAGCGTACTTACTGTTTCTTGGCAAGAATAGGGACGCTATTGACGACAATTACCAAATCGGTAGAAAAACAATTGAAAAAGGGAATGATTTTGATTCAGGTAAGCAAAAATAATTATCAACAATTAGGCTGAAGATTTGGTCGAAAGAAAAGGAAAAGAAAAGAAAAATAGAACAAATAAAAAGATGAAGATCAATTTTTACTAGGATTTGAAAAGTGGCAAACCTAGTTCAAATGGAAAAATGAGGGTTAAATAGTTAGGGTTTGAAACCCTAGGGGCGTAGTGGCTCGAACCTAGGATCACAAAGGGGAAGCTTAGCTCTTAACCATTAAGCCTGAAGCATATTTATTGTCTAGTCTTTATCCCTGATCGAATATATTTTAGGTGTGGCTTTTACCCTAGGTTGCCAAAAATAAAAGGAAAAGAATTGGAAAGAAGGGAGCTTGAACCTAGGTCTCTAAGAAAGACTCTCTAACACTTATTCATTAAGCCTAATTCATTTATTATTAACCATTTCAATTAACCCCCTATATTTCAGGGCGTGACAGTGGTACTTTCATGATTCAAGATAATATAACATAATTAACGTTTATGACATGCCATGATACTTGTAATCTCAATGCCTACTAATATATATCTCATATGACAACAAAATTACATAAAAAAAATTCCACATGAAGGTATACAAATATCAAGGGCAAAACAATTAAGCTATCATAACAATAAGATGATCAAGTTTTATAACATATATCAAAACTTATCACAAGGCCTTTAGTTATAAATACTCATTTCACAATTCAAACATACATAGTCTTAGCATGATGACATTCAAAATCAATTTCTTTCATATAAAAAATCCATTAGAAAATCATCCAACCTCTTTTTGGCTAGTGTTCCAATCCAAGTTAGCAATGCTTGAGTTTCCAAGGTTTTCAAACGATTATCCAACATAATGGTTCAATCGAGTAAGCTAATTTTTTGAATATTAGACTACACCTATAGCACAAAGAGTGACATTGGCATTATTCCACCTTCAGGGAAAAGCTAATCAATGGTGGCAATGGCTACAACGAGCCTATCAAGAAAAAAGGCCTAAAGTCACTTGGGAAATTTTTGATGAAGAACGATGGGCTCGTTTTTTTCCTACAAATTGTGAGAATTTTGATAAAGCCTTATCATAGATCAAGTAGATCTATTCCTTCCATGATTATCAAAAAGAGTTTGAACAGCTAGGGAATCAGGTTCAAAGTTGGACACCAAAGGCCTTAATAGGTATATTCATAGAAGGACTAAGAGCTAAGATAACAAATGGCATTGAATGTTTAAACCAAAAACATTGAAAGAAACTATAACCCCGTCTCGAATGAGGTATGAATAAGTGAACAAGCAACACAAGAATATTCCACCAATTAGTCACATTGCTACCAGTTCAACAAGGGCACTAGTGACATCACCAAAAAAGGGGATTGACATGGGAAGAGATGCAAAAATGAAAAACTAAAGGGCTATGCTTCAATAGTGATGAGAAATTCACACCTGATCATAGGTGTCTTAATCCGTAGCTTCAATAGTGAACCATTGAACTACGAAGGGAGATTTGAAAATGTCAAGGTTTGGCTACAGGGTATTCCTTTCATCCTTATTTTATATGCTTTACCATTGATTAGGTTGCATTTTGTATTAGGCGTCCATTGGTTAAAAATGTTGGAAATGGTGGAATGCAATAGGAAACAGTTAACCATAGAGTTTTACAAGTTGAAAGGGATTGGTTCACATTGCATTCATAATGCTTCATTGAGAAATGTTACCAAGAATGTGCGACATGGAAGCTCAAATTTTGCGATATCTCCACCCTCAAGAGGGAAGGAACCAAACCTATCAATGTAAGACCATACATGGATGCATACTTTCAAAAAATTGAAATTTAAAAACAAGTTCATGACATGTTAAAATTGGGCTAATAAGATATAACAGTAGTCCATTTTCATCCCCTATTTTGTTGGTTAAAAAATGGTATATGGAGGTTTTGTACGGAATATCGAGCACTTAATTATGCTACCATCAAAGACCGATTGCAATTACAATAGTTTATGACATGATTGATGAGCTCCATGGAGCTACATATTTTACTAAACTTGTACTGGAAAAATAAAAAAAAATTTAATCACAATGAAAAATTAAAAATTTGAAAACCGAGCAAGTTTGTGATATTTATAGCAATAAAATTGTCCTGAAAAGTATCTATGCTTTGAGTAAGATGGATCTTAAACATTCCTAGCTATCAATCGAACCTTCTCTCTATTCTCGCACCATGAATTGCTCCAAGTGTGGGCTCGATCAATCACAAATCAAACGCAGAACCAAAAACAATTTCTTACTTTCAATAGGAAAGTAATTCTGTCTCAATAGAAACCGGTAGAATTGTTATTCCCATAATTTATACTTGAAAATAAATTTCTCACAATTTTCGAGTAGAATAACAATATCTCAAAGTTTTGTATTTTTATCTCTACCAGTGTCATCTATTTATATGGAGAGATAGAAGAATCCTGGTTAAATTAGTATAGCACAAATAATACTTGTTTGATAGAAAAGCTAGCCTCTTAGTTTAACTAGGAGAAGAGGATGGCAAACCTTAGTTAAATGTACTAGGGTTGTTGTTTCTCATATGTATTATGAAGGGTTTTTGGGTCTCTCCTGTATTAGGTCTAATTGTATATGCTTTATGGACATTTAATGTAACACTTTATAATTTAATCAACCCAATACATGTTTTTTATTTTCCAAAATAAATATTATTTA
>JABEZY010267107.1:0-10042 GCA_013467495.1 Gossypium gossypioides | reverse complement strand
AGTCTCATCTCCCTGAAGTTGCAGTGGAGCAGATTAAAGCTACAAGTCTAATCTCCCTGAAGTTGCAGTGGAGTAGATTGAAGCAACAAATCCTACAAGTTGTGTTTAAATGTACTTATCCATTTTTATGCTATGCCCAAGAAAGCTAAGTACACATTACTTTAAATCTTGCATTCATTTTTTCGCACGATGCATAAAAAAGAAATTTTTTAAAACCGAGGCAATGTTTATTATTTTTGGAATTAGAAGAGTGTCCCTAACTTACGGGATATGACTTCTTTTAAAAACTGAAATAATGGAATATCCATTTCAAAAATATAAAAACGAGATTCAAATAATGATCAAATAGCGTTTATTCTTGATTTCGAGGATTTAAGGCATTATGTCCTAATTTACGGGACATGATCCTTCCTTTTCGATTCACTTAAAATAAGCCATTTTCATGAAAATTATTTTAGTAATGCCTTAATACAAAAAGGGATCGTGTTTTAAATTCTCTTTGAATTTTTAATTCTCGACACTAACATATCAAGTAATCAACTAGGTACCAATTTTGGGCGTCATGAGGGTGCTAATCCTTTCTCATGCGTAACCGACTCCCTAACCCATTTTCTAAATATTGTAGACCAAAAACTGTTGTTTTCGTAAATCAAACCTTTTATTAAAATGATCAAATTACGAGGTGATCCGATCACACCTCATAAAAAGGATTGGTGGCGACTCTATTTTTATTTTTTTAAAATAAAAAGTTGATTACAAAAAAAGGGTTTCGACAGCTTGGTGACTCCACTAGGGACAAAATAAGAGAGTCAAGCCGCGAGTTGATTACTTTTGGTCTTTTGGTCGAAAATTAATAATTTGGTTCAACTTTACGATCCCTTTATTGTATTTCATCCTTCATTTTTGTGGTCCTCATCATTTTGCTACATAATGATATGTTTGCTTTATTGGTTCGAGTCTCTTGGTATGTTTCTGCATATTGCATTGCATAACCATTCGATTTTGCCCTTTTTAAGTGGGAGTGAGAAACTCTTCCTTCGTGGGGTCTTCACCTCCGTATAGGACAATCGATCGCTTTCGAAATACATCCGTACATATGTCTTCGTGAGATCTTCATCTCCGTTTAGCCATAGGGAAATGTATTCCCCTTAACTGAACTCGGTCCGTATGAGACTATAATGGGTGAGGATCGAGAAACCTGTCGGTTCAGGTACCCTTGCTTCAAAATCGAACCGCATATAATAAGCCCTAAAAACTTACCCTAGGTAGAGCCATACCAAACCCCTAGTGGTCACCCGAATAGGTGCTTTATTTATTATCTCTTGCTTGCTTTGAATTCTAGATTTGTATGAAATATACTAACTTGTTTCATTTTGTTTTCATTGTGGTTCATTGCATTTTCATCATAGAAAATGGTGTTGATTCGTGTTCGGTTGCTAAATAAAGAGCTTGACATGAAAAAGGGGTTTCTTAATAAAGTGGAAGACAACACGACCATGCGAATATGGTCTGAGAAAAGGCAACAAAAGACAAGTGACAGCCAGTGAGAGGGGCAGGTCAGAGATATAGACCACGTTATGAGCGAAGCTTTGGTCCGAGCACGAGAAGTGGCTGACCACTTGCAGACCCTAGATATTCAAAGCCTGAACTATGAATCAGAGTGGGATCGGGGCCGAGAATTATCTTTGTTTCTCGAGAAAGTTAAGGTTTTGAATGTGAAGGCGAGACCGTATATGTATCCGCTTTATGTAACGAAACTTGTTTTCTAGTAAAGTGGTTCTAATGAAATTGAGCTAGAATCAACGCCTTTTCTGCATTTATTTCATTCATCAGCATTACATTTCATCATATGTATTAAAATTTATAAAAAGACCCTAATTAATTGAAATTATGACAATTACCCTGGAAACCAACAAGAATCTGCTAACTAAATATCATTAAGGTACCCGCGACAAAACCAAAGCAATGGATCAAAGATTAGAGAGACTAGAAAAGATTCAAAATGACATCCAAGATTTTGTCAATAGTAGCTGCAGGAATAATTAGCTAAGGTACAGCAGGACATATGGGATCAAATACAAGAATCGAAACGAAGCATGATAAGCCAGTTGACCCAATTACTTGCCGGAGGGACTAAAAAAGGTAAAAGTATTGTAAATAACTCTGGGGATGATAACGAAAACCCTATATATCCCCTAGTAAATGTCCAAGCCCAACTAGATACATATCCACGAAGGGTACCCCTTACCATCAGACCATAACAATACCAAGCCGGTACGTTGGTACTGATGAATTACCCTACGGGTTTAGGATCTAACCCCGGGGATAATTTGACCAATCTATTTGTTCTCGATTTGGATGACATGGCTAAAATGGATAGGGTAAAGATTGAATTGCCAAAACAACTAAAAGATCGATGCAAGTGGTTGAAAGAGAAATTCAGAGCTATGAAGAATGCCGAGTACCTTTGCGGGGTTAATGTTAAGGAGTTGAGCTTAGTCTCAAATTTAGTACTCCCACCAAAATTCAAGACTATGGAATTCAAAAAATACGATGGGACTAGTTGTCCTGAAACCCATATCATAATGTTCTACCGAAGGATGACATAATACGTCAATAACGACCAATTATTAATCCACTGCTTCCAGGATAGTCTGATCGGGTCAGCCGCCAAGCGGTCCAACCTGTTAAGTAGCGGCAAAATCAACTCTTGGAAAGACTTGGCAGAGGCTTACATGAAACAATACAGCCATGTGACCGACATGACACCCGATAGAATTACGTTGCAGAATGTGGAAAAGAAGCAAAGTAAAAGCTTCAGGCAGTATGCTTAGAGATAGAGAGAGGTGGCAATGCAAGTCCAACCACCTCTTCTGGAGAAAGAAATGACAATGTTTTTCATAAATACTCTGAAAGCCCCATTCATAAACATATGTTGGGAAGCGCTACCAAGAGCTTCTCAGATATAGTAATGTCCGGTGAGATGATTGAAAACGCAGTAAGAAGTGGAAAAATATACGCGGGAGAAAACGCCAAAAGATCAGCCCCAAGGAAGAAGAAAAATAAAGTGAATAACACGAGCGTGTACAATAAAGGTTATTCAAATGTGTCTTATTTTGGCAAATATTCTTTTATTTTTTTCATTCCATTCATATTCATACCACACAGATAATTATTCTTAGATTTATTTATTCTTTGGGTCTTCCTTCATTCATATAACAGGTCTCCAAATATCAATGATATGAGCAACGCTGCTACTGACTTAGAATCTTATTTTGGGCAAGATATGTGTCTAGAGGAACCTCAAGACTTTGAAGATGACCAAGATTGTAACCTATCTCCTGATTTGTTAAGGATGGTAGAACAAGATGAGAAACAAACCTTACCTTACAAAGAGTCAGTAGAAATTGTGAGCTTAAGAAAAGAGAAAGAGGTGAATATCGGAGCTTGCATCACCACAAAGACAAAGCGAGACCTCATTGAGTTACTCTAAGAATTCAAAGATGTCTTCGCATGGTTGTATCAACATATGCCTAGGCTAAGTACTGATATCGTGGTACACCGGCTCCCCATAAAGGAAGAGTGCAAGCTAGTTCAACAGAAGCTCCGAAGAATGAGGCCCGACGTCTTGCTGAAAATAAAAGAAGAGGTCAAAAAATAATTCGACACTGGTTTCTTACAAGTAGTTAAATACTCAGAATGGGTAGCAAATATTTTCCCCGTCCCTAATAAAGATAGAAACGTACAAATGTGTATAGACTACTGGGATTTAAATAAGGCCAGGGCAAAAGACAATTTCCCACTGCTTCACATTGACACCTTAGTGGACAACATGGCAGGTTACTCACAATTCTCCTCCATGGATGGTTTCTCCGGATACAACCAGAGTAAGATGCATCCTGAATATATGGAAAAGATGACATTCGTAACCATGTGAGGAACATTTTGCTATAAAATGATGCCATTCGAACTAAAGAATGGGCGAGAGCGATGTATCAAAGAGCCATGGTAACCATGTTTCATTATATGATGCACAAGAAAATCAAGGTTTATGTCAATGATATGATCACAAAATCCCAAACAGAAAATGAACATATACAAGTCCTTAAGAAATTGTTCTTGATGTTGAGAAAATTTCAGCTAAAGCTCAATCCAGCAAAATGTACCTTCCGAGCTAGGTCGGGGAAATTGCTAGGATTTGTAGTCAGTGAAAAGAGGATTGAGGCTGACCCGGATAAAGTCAAAGCTATACATGAGTTGCCTCTGTCGCGCACTAAAAAAGAAGTTCGAGGTTTCCTAGGAAGACTAAATTACATCGCCCGGTTTATTTCAAAATTAACTAAGAAATGCAACTCCATATTCCATCTCCTTAAGAAACACAATATAGGTGTATGAGATGAGGAGTGCCAAAAAACTTTTAACAAGGTTAAACATTACCTATCTAATGCCCTAGTGCTGTTGCCACCTAGTCCAGATAAGCTACTGATATTATACTTGGCAGTATTTGGGAATTCTATGGGATACGTGTTGGGCCAACATGATGAGTTAGGAAGGAAAGAAAGAACAATATACTGCCCCAGTAAGAAGTTCACTGAATGTGAGACAAGATACTCGTCAATTGAGAAGTTGTGTTGCGCCTTAATCTAGACAACACTAAGATTGAGACAGTGTTGTACCACACAACTTGGCTTATCTCAAAAATGGATCTTCTAAAGTACATGATGGAGTCGACTGCTTTGAATGGAAGGATGAATCTGTGGAAAATTTTACTTTTTGAATTCGATATAGTCTATGTAAACTAGAAGGTAGTAAAATGGAGTGCAATAGCAGATTTTCTAGCCAGTAGAGCTCTAGAAGATTATGAGCCTTTGAATTTTAATTTCCCAAATAAAGATCTGATGTATGTTACAACCATTAAAGAAGAGGCTCAAGAAGTACATCCTTGGAAACTAAATTTTGATGGGGCTTCAAACGCTATGGGTAACAAAATCGAGGCAATCTATCCCCGAATAGAGATCATTATCTCTTTACTACTAAATTGGATTTTGATTGCATGAACAATATGGCAGAAATAAAGCATGCACCATGGGTATTCGTGGAGCCATAGAACGAAAGATCAAGGTACTGGAGATATATGGGAATTATGCACTAGTGATCTATCAACTCAAAGGTGAATGAGAGACAAGAGACCCCAAATTGATCAATTATCGAAGGCTGGTTCTAGAGTTAATTGAGGAGTTTGATGACATCACCTTCTGCTACCTCTCGCGAGATGAAAACTAGATGGCTAATGTCTTGACTACTTTAGCTTCCATGATCAAAGTGAACAAACAAGAGGATGTAAAACCTATCCAGATGAGTATTTATGAGTCTCCAGCCTATTGTTACAACATCGAAGAAGAAGAAAAGGATGACTACCCTTGATACCACGATATATTACGTCATGTAAAGAACTGCGAATACCCAGAGCAGGCAACTGAGAATGGTAAAAAGACGCTAAGAAGACTGTCAAACAACTATGTCTTAGATGGGGAAATCCTCTACAAAAGAATAAAAGATCAAGTGCTACTAAGATGTGTGGACACTATCGAGGCTAAGAAAATCCTTGAAGAAGTCCATGAGGGTGTCTGCAGATCACATGCTAATGGTTTTACAATGGCCAAGCAAATCATGAGATTTGGATATTATTGGTCCACCATGGAAGGAGATTGTATCAATTATTCCAAGAGATGTCATAAGTGCAAAATTTATGAAGACAAAATTCATGTGCTTCATTCACCTCTTCATGTTATGACTTCTCCATGACCTTTCTCTATATGGGGCATAGATGTCATTGGGCCGATATCGCCAAAAGCTTCCAATGGGCATCGATTCATCTTTGTGGTCATCGACTACTTCACTAAGTGGGTAGAAGTCGCATCTTACGCCAATGTCACGAAGTCAGCAAATTCTTGAAGAAAGAAATTATATGTCGATATGGGATGCCAGAAAATAATTATATCTGAAAATGCACTAAATTTGAACAACAGCTCGATAGCGGAGGTCGTTAGTCAATTTAAGATTAAACATCACAACTCGTCACCATATCGCCTAAAAATGAATAGTACAGTGGAGGCAGCCAATAAGAATATTAAGAAGATCGGGGGGAAAATGACTGAGACTTATAAAGATTGGCATTAGAAGTTACCATTTTCCTTCTATGCTTATCGAACGTCTATCAAGACCTCCACCGGGGCAACACCTTTCTTATTGGTTTATGGAATTGAGGCAGTTTTACCCATTGAAGTTAAGATTCCTTCTCTCCGAGTTTTGTCAAAGTTGAAGTTAGATGAGGCAGAATGGATTTAATCATGATTTGATCAACTAAACTTGACTAAAGAGAAGAGGTTGAAAACTATCCGTCATGGTCAAATGTACCAAAAACGAATAATGCAAGCTTAAGACAAAAAAGTTCGCCCTAGAGAATTCCATGAGGGGGACTTGGTATTGAAAAATATCCTTCCCATACAAAAAGACTTTAGAGGAAAGTGGATGCCAAACTGGGAAAGACCTAATGTGGTAAAGAAGGCTTTTTGTGGAGGAGCGCTGACTTTGACCGAGATAGATGGCAAAAACCTACCTAACCCTATGAATTCGAATTTAGTGAAGAAATACTTCACTTAAAAAAAAAAAGGGAGAGGCAAGGTGAAAACTCGCAAAGGATGCCTTGAAACCAAAGGAAGGTTTGAGTTGAAAACCCAAGAAAGAGCAGCTCAAATTTGGATTGGACATGTGATGGTCGAGTATTCTCAGAAGAAGAAACGTTACATCTCGGGGCATCAACGAAGAACTCTAGATCTCCTAAACACATATCAGGCTCAAAATGGTCTTCAAGAAGTTTGTACAGAGAAGCTTATGCTACGATATCTGGGGCACCTAGTTTCATCTTACTCATCTTGTATTATAGCAATGTTTGCTACTTTGATTAATTTATTCATTTTGAGCTTTGCTCTCAACAAATTTCAATATTGTTCATTGTTACAATCTATTTCAAGCATTTTTATTGAAATAACGATTAATGGACTATCAATATTCAAATAAAAAAAAGTTTGCACATTGCTCTGAAAGGTTTTCTAAATAGCACAATGACTTGAAACAGGACCAATAGTCAGAACTAACCAAATCTAAGGGTTGGAAATATTCGAGAACGAATAGTTTGAATTGTGATTATTTTTTCGAATTTTCTGTCAAAGATACCAGATCTAAACAAGAAGGCATGACAGTACATCAGTAATGGAACCTTGATGAGCAACGAGCAATCTCAACCTAAACATTAAGAAGGGAATCATTCTCGAAAAAATGACATTCTGCATGCATGCAAATATTATTCATATACATTTAGTTAGGAGCATTTGATTCATTTCGATCATAACACCCTAATCGTTTGGCATAAATATAGGCCCATTAAATGAATTCTAGAGGTCATGTTCTCTAGAAAACGTTGTAACAGATCAGTGAAACCATAAATCCTCTACCTCTGAAGTTGCGGTGGGACAGATTGAAGAAGATAGCGAATCTTCTTTCCCTGAAGTTGCATAGCGAATCTTGTTTCCCTGAAGTTGCAGTGGAACAGATTAAAACTACAAGTTATAAATCTTATCTCCCTAAAGTTGTAGTGGAGCAAATTGAATATAGCTAATCTTATTTCCCTGAAGTTACAGTGGAACAGATTCAAGCTACAAGTTACAAATCTTATCTCCCTAGAGTTGTAGTAGAGCAGATCAAAGTTACCAGTCTTATCTCCCTGAAGTAGCAGTGAAGTAGATTGAAGTGACAAGTCTTATAACTCTGAAGTTGCAGTGGAATAGACTAAAAATACAAGCTACAAATCTTATCTCCCTGAAGTTGTATTAGAGCATATTGAAGATAGCAAATCTTATTTCTCTGAAGTTGTAGTAGAGCAGATTGAAGTTACAAATCTTATCTCCCTAAAGTTACAATAGAGCAGATTAAAGCCACAAATCTTATCTCCCTGAAGTTACAGTGGAGCAGATTGAATATAGGAAATCTTATCGCTCTGAAGCTACAATAGAGCAGATTGAAGTTACAAATCTTATCTCTCTAAATTTGCAATGGAGCAGATTAAAGCCACAAATCTTATCTCTCTTAAGCTACAGTGGAGCAGATTGAAGATAGCAAATCTTATCTCTCTGAAGTTGCAGTAGAGCAGATTAAAGCCACAAATCTTATCTCTCTAAAGTTACAGTGGAGCAGATTGAAGATAGCAAATATTATATCTCTGAAGCTGCAGTAGAGCAAATTGAAGTTACAAATCTTATCTTCCCGAAGTTGTAGTGGAGCAGATTGAATATATGAGTCTCATCTCCCTGAAGTTGCAGTACAGCATATTAAAGATACAAGTTTAATCTCCCTGAAGTTGCAGTGGAGTAGATTGAAGCAACAAATCCTATACCTCGAAAGTTACAGTGGGTTAGACTGAAGTTACTTGAAAAAGTGGAGCACCAAAAATAACGATATTTGGCGAGACCGGACAAAATTGGTCCTTCTTAAAAGTCTTTACTCCATTCTCGTTACACGACAATGTGTAAAGAGGGGCAACTTTAAGGGACCAATTTCGTTTGGGCCTAAACCAANAAAAAAAAAAACCAAACAGAAAAAACAATAAATATAAAATAATTAAAGTCTAAGTTCATTACAACAAATAGCCCAAATTTAAAATGGCCCAATATGGCCCAAATTAGAAAACCCTAATGGCCAAGACAGTTTTCAGAACAAAAAAAGAAAAAGGAACCCTAGCCTAGAGCCGCACGCCACTCCTCTCACGTCGCCCGAGGTATACCACTGTCAACTGCTCCTGTCCCGTCATTGACTTCAAAGGCACTTGTAAAAATGACAAAGAAGAACAGACATGCAACAAGAATAGTAGAAAAATGGATAAAAAAATATTTTAAATCGGCTATAAAAGCCAAAGAGAAAAATTGTATACGGGACCGTTTTTTAGAAATAGAAACCGAACGAAGAAAAATAAAAATCAAGTTTCAACAGGTAGTCTTTTTATTTTTTTTCTAATTTTTATTTTCGAAGTAAAAAAATAATAAATAAAACAGGAAAATCATACCTGCCGTTTCATCTCAGCGCCACCGTTGGTGCCTCCTCCGGTCCGAAAAGCCGTCGAGTCCCTTAGATTTCTGCTAAGGCCGTGGTGGGAGTGTTGAAAACTGAAAGGTTTTCCTCTTTTTTTAGGGGGGGCTTTCAACTTTATTCAAGCGTTTTAACTCCGAATCGGAGTTATACACAAAAAAAGGGTTTAAAATGTATTTTTGGGCAATTTTTCGGCCACCAGAGACAGTGGCCACTGTTGCCGGTGACAGGCAGTCACGGTGGCCCAATGATCGAATTCTAGGCAGGGCCCAGAGAGAAAACGAAGAGAAAGAAGCTTTTTTTTTCTAAAAAATGAAGCAAATGATTTTTTTTCTTAAAATTTTTGCTTTTATAGCATTCCAAAACGGCGTCGTTTTAGACTCCGACCCGCCAACCCGACCGACCCGACCCTAACAAGGATCCGCGTGTTTTTAATGGGGGGTCTAATTGCTGCCTCAGTCCTTCCGCTTTTTGTTTATTTTTCAATCTAGTCCTATTTCCTTTCTTTTTTTCTTTTTAGATTGCATTGGTAATTTCAAATCTCTTTCAATTTGGTCCTTAGACTGTCGACCCCTGGGGAAGGACACGTTTCTAGGAGCCTTGAGATAATTTCCCATTTAGTCCCTATTTATTTTAGGATGTTTCATTTTGGTTCCCTATTCTATTTTTTTTACAATTTACGCACCTAAATTTCATTTGAATTTCGATCTAGTCCTTATTTATTTATTTAATCACAATTTAGCCCGTTTATTATTTATTTTATTATGATTTATCCTTTTAATTTCATTTAAGTTATGATTTAGTTCTTTATTTTACACCCTTTTGAAAATTGGTTCCTTTTATTGTTTTATTTACATATTTATTTATTATTCCTTTTATTTTATTCATTTAATTGCTTATT
>JABEZY010266993.1:0-16302 GCA_013467495.1 Gossypium gossypioides | reverse complement strand
CATAACGTGATCCCAAATCAAACTCGTATCGAGGTTTTAACCCATAAGTGACTAAACCTTACCTTCAACTGATGAACAGTAATTCCCACCCAAACTAAGGCTCTGATTGGTGATTACGAGCCTTTGAATCCTCCACTAATTGGCATAAACAAAACACTTCAGAAGAAAGTTAACAAACGAAGACAAATCACTTATCTAAAGCTTACCGAACGATTGCAAACAAACATGGAGCGACACGAGGCAAAGTGAGAAAAGAAAAATCAAGAAGATGAAAGGTGAAAGAGAGTAGAAATTTGGCAGCAATGAAGAGAAAAATGGCAAGAGGGTGGAGGGATTTTGGAGAAAGTAAAAAAAAGGAAAAAATAAAAAAAAGATGAACAAAATATTTGATAACCACCCCAATCCCTTATTTCTATCCATCAAACTCCTAACTAAATCCACTACTCAGATTTTTAGTCCATCTCAAACTCTCACGGACGCAGGAGCAAAAATAATGCTCATGCCAAGATTCGAACACGGGACCTCCTTCACACCAACACTCCACTTATCCACCAGACCAGCAGGCCCATTCTATTAATTATTTGCCAACTTTTACTTAAAAGCCTACTAACCAAAGATTCATAAAAATACCAAAATTTACCCAAGTCTTGGCTTGAACTTGGGACCCCCTAAACACACCTAGAACAGATAATAACTAAAGCAGACAGATATTTTGTGTCAAACATTCACAATACCCAAAATTAAAATTTTGGGGCGTTACAACCGCTATTTTGTGATTGGATATGAGTATGTCTGATTTGATATGTTTATATGTACGTAATGAAAGTTTTGCATATGCATATTAGTTGGAATTTGATTATGAAGTGAAGGAAACTCGATTCAGTAGTTAAACTGCATTGACATAAAGTAGTGGTAAATCTACAATAAATCAAGTGGCAAATGACCCGTTGAGGTGTGTTCCGGTTGGATGGGTCCGTCATAACCTAAAATTTGGTGTGTAGAGGATGGACAGGTCTAGCATACCCTATTTGGTGTGCGTCGGATGGTTGGAGATGGTGTGTAGTAGTTTGATAGGTTGGGTTTGGTATTGGTTACATTTGAGCATGAATTGCATTAATATAATCTGATTTGGTTGTGATAACATAATGTAATGTTTCGTTTTAATATGATTAGAAATTGACTGTTGTATGACTGTTTGATTTTGTCACTACATTGTTTGCTATTATACGACTCTACTTATTTTCATTCGTTTAAGACTCACACTGAACCTCGTAGTGCACCCCTTAGTTTTCCATTTTCTAGTAATATGCGAAGTTAGGTGTTGGACTCAGCGAATCGGAGGTCTCAAAATTTCTTGTCTCATTTTGGTTTTAATAAAGTTTATTTTTAGATATGGTTATCAATTTTCAATCGAATTTGTAAATAAGTTATATGAACTATGGTATGGTTTTCTCTATTGATTTAGATTAGCAATCTCATGCATGAGCATCGGTCAATTAACTATTTTTTCCTTCTTTAATAATTGGCTAAATTTTAAGTGTCAACTTTATGAATTTCATCCAATAGTAAAACATCAGATATTTCGCTGCAAAATTAATTTTGGAATTTTGATTAACAATTTGCTCAATCCTGAAAGGTAATTTGGTTTTAAATTTATTTATGGTACGAGAAATCAAACATTTGGTAATGTAAGATAGGGTAATTACGATATTTTTGTTAAACATAAGAAAAATAATTTTAAAAAAGAAATTTGGAAATTGGAACGGCGTTTTGTTTTGCAGCCATTTTGATGGCCAATGTGACCTTCAGAATCTGGTTAAAACCTCGGGGTCGAGTTTTGGGGTGTTACAATACATTATCGATTAGGGCTTAGAATGAAAATTTAGCCATTTCCTTTATAGCTTGTGGCCGATTAAGTGTTGGCATTATTTAGAATAATGTTAATTTTATATAATAATTAGATTATATATATACCAGGACATAGTGGATGTAGCAGGGGAAAAATTCATTTTCTTTCATCTTCGTCATCACCTTCTTTCTTTCTTATTGAGATAGGGAAATTTGGCCAAGTTTTGTGCTCTTGCATGGTAAGGTAATTCGAGCCTGTTTTACATGGACTTTGTGTTTTTGGGATCGTTGTATTCAATCTAGCTAATAGTTGTGTTTGTTTCTATAACTATTAAAGATTCATGGGATTGTCATTATTGACTGCTTGAAATTGAGGTGGTAATGATTAGGTTAGAAGACGGGTTATGAAAAAGGACCAGTTTGTAAGATGAAAATTTGTTAGTTTCGAATATTAGGACTTAAGAGTAAATATTTCGAAACCAATTTGAGATTTCTATAAACGTTGCTATAATAGGGCTCAACTATATAATGTGTGAGGTTTCAAGGAATTAAGAGTGATTGAATTGAATTGGCTCATATGCATAATAAGTTGATGAATGATATTTGGTTGATGAAAGTTGAATTAAATTATGTTATAGATCAAGATTTGAATCTACAAATGGTTTATGAAAGTTGTTACTAAGTATTCATAATACTTACTCCTACATTGTTACATTTCCTGTAAGTTTTGGATGTTCAAGTCGTATCGATCGAATCCGTAGGAAGCTCACACTATCTGTCTAGTGATTTGGTAGACTTGATTTATTTAGTTGGGTTGTGGCATGTATATAGGTGGCTATGAGTATGTGGACTTGTCAAATTCAAAGTTATTTATGTTTATGTTTTGATATTGTTAATGAAGGGGGCACCAGACCATTTTTGGATATGCATGTATGTAATAGTTTTGTATCTGCATATATGTTATTTGAACAAGGCATAGGATTAAATGTGTTCTAGTTGAACATTCCACAATATAGAAGTCCATAGGATATTTTGTCCATAAGACAATACACAATTTAATTGTTTCTCTCTGCAGACTTCAGAAAATGCCTAACCAAGAAGTCCACATTCTGCCACCATTAGCTAGAAAAAACCCATCAACTCTTCTAGTGAAGGTTTAGGGTTAAAAGAAAAAGAAGAGGGGTAGACACACGCTCTCAAATCTAGAGATAGGTCCCTTTCCCACTTCTACTTGATCTCGTTAGGAGAGTAGGGATACTGACTGATAACTCTCGAAAAGAGTTATATTTAAGGCCTCTAAATGGAATTAATTAGTTTTAATTAAGTAAATACATTTGTATTTTTAGGATATTTTTAGAAAATTGCATAAAAAAGCTTGGATTGCGATAGAATGGTTATTATTTGTTGTTTTTATCACTTGGCGAGGAAAGGTGTGGTTTTGTGTGAACACAGGTGTAGGAAGAGGAACAAGATAAATAGGAAAAATAAAGAAAGTAAAACATTTCCATGGAAAATGGTGAGATTGATTACCAACAGAATTGCCATGGTAATTGTGAGAAGATAACTCAGTAATCTATCCACGTCACTCTCAGCTAGCTATGCGTGCACTAGAAAAAAACCAACTTGAAAAGAGGAATGAAAAATTGTGCTGAGGTGGGACAGATCTACCCAATAAAAAGAGAGAGAATAAGAAAAAAGAAAGAGGAGAATGAGCGTGAAAGGAAAATTGGTGACAACATTTTTTTCTCTACGTAAAGCAAAACTCCACTGGAGAATTCTAGAGAAAGAGAAGGTTGGAGTGTGGCGAGAAATCCTGCATTTCTGCCTTTGTTTTCCTGATTTCTGTGATTCAAACTTATTTTGAGAATGTTGATGAATGATTTTATTTAGGTGTTAACTTTTCCATCCATGAACTAAATCTTTTCTAGGTTGGAGTTATTTGGGTGAATGTTTTATCATATTTAATGTTCATGATTTGAGACTATCTATGCCACTGTTTCATTTGATTTATGCTTATTTTAAATATACTGGATCTTGTAACATTTGAGGCAAGCGAATACTCGACAGAATAGTCGTAGCATTCTAGACATAGATGTTGCGAGTTGTGCAGAGAAGAACGTTTATTATAGTTATTAATCCATAGTTCTGTAGACATACAATAACTGAAATTTATAGCTTAAGATCTAGCTATTGAAAAAGACCGTTTACAGTAGTGACTTTCTGAGCAGTTGATTAGACAATATTTTGCCATGGCATTATTTTAATATGAGCATTTCACCTGAATAATTCCAACCCTATTCATTCAAAAACAGAATTAATCTTGCTTTTATTTGTAATTTGCCACTACATTTTATTTTCCATATCAATTATTTGTTTTTAGCATTTGATTTTATTAATTCATTATACAAACATCCTAATCAACCTAAGAGTATTTCCTGTTATTTAGCATAGTTAAAAGGATTATAATAACTTACTCAATTTCTTACCAATTCATGATCCCTGTGGAGACGATACTTACTTATCACTTTATTACTTGATTGACTTGTACACTTGCAGAATTGTATTAGTTATTTGCATGCAACACAGACCTGCTCGGATGCGGTCCCTCTAAAAGAAGAAGGTCCATACCTTGTCAGATGAGGCAGTAAGTTGTAGGGTGCAGAAGAGAGATAATTGTGAAAATAAGTGGGTGGTGCCAATGGTAGGTTCCACAGGAACTGGCGTTGTTTTAGGTGCAGGCGTGTCCACGGGATTGGCAAACTCTGGTAAAAACTCGAGGAGTAGAGGGACATCAAGAAATACGGTTCTTTCCTTGGATATCATGGGAGCTTTCCCTGGTATGCGACAAACCAATAGCTTATCACTCTCATTATTGGCTTTTGGGGACCCGACCTTCTCTTGGGGCCTCTTGTGGCCACTATTGCTGGCCCTTACCCCTTGGGCAGCATCTTCTTCCTCTCGTAAACTATCTATTAACTCTTCAACATCCATGTCGGGTCGTAGAGAATTTGAAGGACTGGTAGAAGCGGGGCCTGCAGTGGCAATAGAAGAGTCAACTTCACTATTTACAAAAGTAGTACTAGAGGACTCACCTTGACCAGCCGCCAGTATAGAAGACCAACGACAAAGGTAGCTTGCAAATTGTATAAAAATAATTCTTATGTTCCTTCTCCTTCTTGTTAGGATTAGGGCTAACTAAAATCAACCCTATATGACCATGCTTTATTAGTAGACATCACACTTCTAGTATCTGCGTCATACATAAGATCCACTATTCGACTACCATTCGGACTTTTCCTACTCAAGTAGTGGCAGAAATTGTTTCTAACTATCAGAAGCTTCTCTAACACTAAAGTGTGGCCTACCTTCAACCTTTTGTATTGAGCATCCACAATCTTAAAATCGATAAATTGGTCTTAACAGTAGATAGCTTCTCTCGGAATGGACCACCTTATGGGAAAATCGAGATCACCATCAAGTTTTCTCCTCACCCGAGTATATTTTTTACGATTGATATGGAGATTAGAAGCTGATTTCTTGATTATAGGCTCATGACCCTAGCAAGTACTGAAATGTACCAATCCTGTTGATGATCTGTGGGTGGTGACCTTCAAAAAATAGAAATGTTAGAATACGCCAAGCATGGGTGGCTCGTTCCAGAAGCAACTGTCGATGAAGTAGGCCACAAGTGACCACCAAGATTGATTCGCGAGTTGGTCAAGAGCAATCTCATATTTGTTCAGTACGATGTAGAAGAAAGGGGTTTAGTGAAAGGTGGAAACCTACTTCCAACAGATAGAGAGGGATAATGAAATCGTTACTATAGCCATTCAAATAACACTCCCCATGTATTATAGATCACCAACTGCATGGTGATCTACCATAATTTCATATGGATAATTAGACTTTCTTGGTACACTTAAAGACCTTATTCTCAAGCAATGTAGCTTCATTTTCGTAGTTTTTTGTAATCTTTAGATTTTAAGTTAATAAGTGTAAATGTCTCATTTTTACTCATTTTTGTGACCCAATTTGGCCAATAGTGTCATTGGGAGCCCTAACGTGTGGTTGAATGGTATAGGAACATGTTGGAGGTTGAAAATGAGCAAAAATGACACCAAAGGAAAGGGTATTGTAATATCCACTTTGGGTATTGTGAGATCCACCTTTAAAAAAGATCCCTAAGTTCAAAACTGACCCTGGCATCGTGCTATCCTCTACTTAGGTATGACGATACCAATTTCGTGAGGGGACAAAGTTGGACAAAAAAGGTAGTTTTTGTCCACCTGACGCACCAATCACCCAAGACCCATGTAGAGGCAATTTTGGCAACGAAATTTCATCAGCCATCAGACTAAAATAGACAATTTTGGCTGAGGAGAGACACAAGCATTAGTTTAGTTTTTAACTTTAGTTTCTCTTGGTTTTCTCATAGTTTTTCTTTAACTTTTCTAGGGTTTTTGTTTTCTCTTCCCCTTTATTAGTTTTAGAGTTTATTGTTCTGCACTTCCTTCATAATCTTAGTGTTCTTAGTGTTATTTAAGTTAGTTATCACTATAGCTTAGTTTTATTTGAACTTTTAATCCCTGTAAATTGGTTGTAAGACATTTCTAGTTTTATTTTAATATATTTCAGTTTCTTTTACTTTAAATCGGATAAAGTTTGTTCCTTTTATGTTTATTGCTTTATATTTTCTTGTTGAATGCCTTTAGTTTCATGTTCTTTAAGTTTTATTGCATAAAAATTTAAACTTTTATATTTTTCTTAAGCTTTACTTTAATGGCTTCTTTGCTTTTCATTTCCATGTCCATTAGCTTCATTTTCAATATGAGTAGCTAAACATTAAAGGGGGTTCGTTGATAGTGATGTGGGTAATTTGATTTTTTAGATAAGGGACAAAATAGTAATAAATTTTACTAAATCTAATAGACCTAAAAACTTAGGAATTGACTCCTGTAAGGGAATATCTAGACAAATGAGACTGAGAGGTAATCTTGTTGTGCACCAATTCATTAATTCCAAATTAACTGGTGAGATCAAAAGATAAACCAAATTAATTTGTTTAAGTTAGTAAAACTGAGATCGAGAGATAAAATTGAGCCACTTAGTAATTTAAGCAATTTAAGTCCATATTCAAAGACCAGCGAACCACATCAAAATCAACCGACCACCGTTAGTCATTTATTGGTTAATCTTGTAGTTTTGTACTCTTTGTAATTTGGTCCCTAGATTAGCATATTTAATTTTCTTGCAAAAATTTCTTGTTATGATTTTTCATACTATAAAACATTCTAGTAGTCACTTAGATGCTATATTGTACGCTCTTTATCACTCAATTGTCATCTCCTTTGGGTTCAACCCCTTGCAATACTTCGTGTTCCATTAGAATTATAAATATTACAACTGATTTGTATGCTTGCAGTAAAACTGCACTTAAATAACACTGCACTTTAAATTTTCTTTATAAAATCATTTATTTTATGCGCACACGGTCAAGTTGTTGGCTCCATTTCCAGGGAGACGATGCAAGATTGAGTAATTTTTAGTTGTGTACTTTAATGTAGAGATAAGTAACAAAAGCAGGATTTATAGATGCAATGTTGTATTTATATTTTAATGAGCTTCTTCACTTTCTCTTGTTGATGGTTGACTGAGGGTCATGTTTAATACTAATTATAGGTGGCCCAAAGGACCATTAGTGTCTGAGGCGTATGGTTCTTCCACGCTTAGTTGGGATGATTATGGCCTTTTTGAGAGACAAGGATATGATTCTTGTTAAGACTTGTATAGTTATGCATGTCTCGTAGAAAGTGAAAAAAAGGATGAGTAAGTGGTTGCTCAACATGTGACTCACATGATCTTTATCCCTCATATCCGTACAAGGATGAGAGTTTATATTGGAAAGAACCTAAGGAGAACCACTAGCAACCCAGTTGGGGGAGCTCATTCGAGAACAACATTTTCGAATGCAAGGAAAATATAAAGGCCATACAGAATCAGCTGGACCTCGAGTTAGCAGTCGTCCGACTCCAAGTTGAGGAGAGTGTCTCGATGGAGAATTGTGTCGAGTTAGCCATTGCCGAAGTTGAGGAGGAAGCCTCCGATAAGGATAATGAATCGCAAGACTTAAAGGTTGATCTTCAATAAGATATGGAGATCTAAGCATTGAGTAAAATATTAGGTGATATCGAAAAGACCCTCAATTTTAATGAGGTAAGTGTGGAGGAGCCACCACATATTTTGAACATTGTAGACGAGATCCCACATCACAAGTGGGCCGGAGATGTGCCCCATAAAAGGAACATTCAAATAAAGATAGAGAACTCAGAAGAAGTTGAGTTTGTAATTCCATCATTGATGATCCCTCGGAAAGTGTAATGGAGTGGATTCGATTTTGATGAGAAATGGCTCAAAATGAACATATTGAAAAGACCTGAGTTAAGGCAGGATCGATTTGTGCATTTGTTGAAAGAGGCCCTGATGAACTTGATGATGAACAAGCAAAGGGTTAAAGGTTCTAGGACTTTGTGGAAATTTCATTTCTGTGGAATGATGAATCATCCAAAAATAATGCTTTAAATCTATTTTTGCATATCTAACTCCCATTCTGTAAATATGTAGTGTTGCAACTTGAAGATCCACCAGGTGACCCTTGATTCTGAAAAGAGTTTAAAAAAACTTAGGATTTGACGTAGTGATATCGCGATATCCATCACAGGATCTCATGACATCACAAGCAAGCTAGTGAATGGGGTTTTTGAAAATTTTAAGGTATCGCGATACCCGAGTTGGGTCATAGCAAGAACAAATCATATTTTTGTAACCCGCATGTCTTTAAAATTTTTTAAACCCATAATACCATAAAATGCCCTAAATCCCTCAGTTTTATGCCTTAGCTACATACCACCCTTACCTTTTAACCATTTATCTCCAAGAGTTCTCACAAATCTCTTGCAATTTCTTTTTACTGCAGAGCTGTAGAAGTGCCTATAGAGTCGCTTGAATCATTTCATCAACCAACTACACATGTGATAGGTGATTCAATTTATAAGAAGTTCAAGGCACTCTAGTAGGAGCAACGTGACAAATGGGCATGAAGACATAAGAAAGGGGAAGAGTGGACGTAATCGTACCCAACAAAATTGAAAATAGAAAATATGTTGGGAAGGCATTCAAAATGGCTAGACGAGTTAGTGGAGTCGAGATGTTACGACTTCCAAATGATTGAAGTTATGAATTCATATGTAGAAAGATGTACGAGTAACCATGGGGGAGAAAAGCCAGCTTGGCCAATGAAACCAAAAAGATCTCAGGTTCAAGAAAGGTGTGGAATGGAATACCAAGAGAATAGAAGGAAGGAAAGGAACAAAAAATAGGGAACAACAAACCCCAAAAGAGTTAGAATGCAGCGAGCGCAATGTTCGTCTCCGTGTGACCGATGAGAGGAGGGATCTTTTTAGGAGGACTTGGAGAAAGATTAAGCCGACATTACGAATTCTTGAGCCAAGCAAAAAAGGGAAGTACCCTATGGAGATAGAATTGATCTTTGATGACTTAGATTAATTACATGCTTTGGCAATTTATTTTTTATTTGTATTTATTTGTGAGACATGCAAACTATAAACTACTTTTGGATTTGTTCTTGTTGTTTCTATTTTTCGTATTTTGTTTGGTTTTTATTTTGTTTTTGTTTGTATGTTTGTTCTATATGCAGCGAATCACCCTGCCAAACTGGACAACATTCTTGAGCTTCAACGAGGAGGTGGACCCCGAGCTTACGCTCTATTCTAACGACGTCCGGTAACCTCCTATCTTTTTTGGGAACACATTGGGAAAAATGTGGAGTCTAAGTGTGGGGGGGACGCACATAGTTGTACGTGTTTTTTCTTGTTTTTATGTTGTTTTTTGTGTTTCTTTTCATTTTTAGACCATTTTTAAAAAATTTCAAATATTCAAAAAAATATTTTACATTTTTTGCTTTTGTTGTGGGTAATTGCATGGTGCTTGGATTATAATTAGGTAATAAGTCATTAATTGTAAATACTGAATAAGTACATAGAATTATCAAACTTGTAAACTTTAAATGATACTAGATAATTTCTTATTCTTAATTGTAGACTGATTAATTCAGTTAGTTAATGTGTATAATAGGCTAGAGGAATCAAAATGTATAAAGTGTACTGTAGGATGAATAAAGTATATGGATCCTTGTAGATAAATAATTTGAATTGTTAATTTTTCATTTACATAAATGTATTCTTGAAAGAATTGGTGTTAGGCGATTGATTCAGGAAATACCTTAGGCATTGTTTGAACTAGCCTAGAGCCTAAAAGCTTACATTTTGCTATGTACCCCTAGTTCCCATATCTTTGATCCTCGAGTACCTTTTTCTTGTAAGCCTTAAAATTAAAGCCTCAAGCATAAACGAGTCTAGTACTCAATCCTTCTCTGTCCTAATTTTTTTTAAAATGCAATATGTAATGGACATCAGGCCATAAACATTGAGGACTAGGTAGAAACATTATGGTGGTTTTGTATGCAAAAAAAAAAATTAAGGGATAACATGAATTAGTATGTAAATTAAAAAAAAGTGAATGAAAGAACCCCCAAAAAAAAAAAGAGGCAAATTAAATTAAGCTCGAAAAAGGAAACCTTTCGGTTCACAAATATAAATTTTTTACATACTAATCTCGCATAATACCTTCTAACATTTTCGAGAAATAAGGAGGTGAGCTTATAAATACATTGGGGATGAGTAAGGAACAATGTCATGTGCTTAGCCGTTTCTAGTACTTGAACCCGTTTTGAATACCCATTGTTTGAATTCAGATCCGTCCTAAGCCTCAGAATGCTACAAGCCTAAAAGACCTTTAGGACCCAAATAAGTCACCTACACAATAATTTATGAATAGCTTGCATTTATTTGAACGAATATGAGCAATAATTTTTAACTATCTATGAGCGATCTAAATGATCTATTTTGATGGATAACACTTGTACATATGTCCATTTCTATTGCCTCTACATCTTTTAACATTTTAACTTGGTGAACTAATTATGTTTGAATTAGGAATAAACAAGTTATCTAAATATCACTCTTAAGTTGCATGTGAGGTGGTTCTCGTACGAGTTTGATGTTTACCACTATGTGACTTAATTGTCTGATTTAGTCCAAGAGTCACCTTTTCTTTTGCATGTTTGGTGTGTTTGCTTGAGGACAAACAAAAAGTTAAGTGTGGGGGAGTTTGATCTATCATGATTTGATATGGCAAATTACGCTTTCCCCGTATACTTAAGGAGCTTATTCTCAAGCAAAATAGCGTATTTTTCATAGTTATTCATAATTTTTAGGTTTTAAGTTAATAAGTGTAAATGTCTCATTTTTACTCATTTTTGTGACTCAATTTGTCCAATAATGCCATTGGGGCCCTAACGTGTGGTTGAGTGGTATAAGGACGTGTTGGACGTTGAAAACGGGTGAAAATGGAACCAAAAGAAAAAGTATCGCGATATCCAAACCTTGGAATCACGATACCTCCAACAGACTTGAAGATTAGAGACCACCCTTCAATGGTATCATGATATCCACTTTGAGTATCACGATATACACCCTCAAAGAAGACCCCCCAAGTTTGAAACTGACCAGGGTATCGCGATACCAATATTGTGAGGGGACAAAGTTGGACAAAAAAAAGGTAGTCATTGTCCACCCAACGCACCAATAACACGAGGCCTATGTAGGGGAAATTTTGGCAACTAAATTTCATCAACTATTAGCCTAAAATAGCCAATTTTGGCTGAGGAGTGAGAGACACACATTATTTTAGTTTAAGCTTTAGTTTCTCTTGGTTTTCTCTTAGTTTTTCTTCAACTTTTCTAGGTTTTTTTTCTCTTCTTCTTTCTTTGTTTTAGAGTTTATATTTTTGCAATTTTTTCTTATTCTTAGTGTTAGTTCAGTTAGTTATCAATGTAGCTTAGTTTTATTCGCACTTTCAGTCTCTGTACCTTGGTTGTAAGACATTTCTAATTTTAGTTTAATGTATTTCAGTTTCTTTTAATTTAAATCGACTAAGGTTTGTTCCTTTTATGTTTATTGCTTTAGATTTTCTTGTTGAATGCCTTTAGTTTCATATTCTTTAAGTTTTCTTGCATAAAAATCTAAAATTTTATATTTTTCTTAAGCTTTACTTTAATGGCTTCTTTGATTTTCATTTACATGTTCATTAGCTTTATTTTCAGCATGTGTTGTTAAACCTTAAAGTGGGTTGGTTGATGGAGATGTATGTAAGTTGATTTTTTGGACAATGGACGAAATCATAATAAATTGAACTAAATCAAAAAGGCCTACAAACTTAGGAATTGACGCCTCTAAGGGAATATCTAGACAAGTGAGACTGAGAGGTAATCTTGTTGCACCAATTCATTAGTCCCAAATTAACCGGTGAGATCGAGAGATAAACCGAATTAATTTGTCTCAGTTGGTAAAATTGAGATTTAGAGATAAAATTGAACCACTTAGTAATTTAAGCAAATTAAGTCTCTCACTCAAAGACCAACGAACCACATCGAAATCGACCAACCACCATAGTTATTTATTGGTTAATCTCATAGTTTTGTACTCTATACAATTTAGTCCTTAGATTAGCATATTTAATTTTCTTGCAAAACTTTCTTGTTATGATTTGTCGTACTATAAAATCATATCAGTAGCCATTTAGACTCTATAGTATACGCTATGTATCACTTAATTTCCATCTCCCTTGGGTTTGAACCCTTGAAATACTTCGTGTTTCATCAGAATTATAAATATTACAACTGACTTGCACACTTGCAGTAAAACTGCACTTTAAATTTGCTTTATAGAATGATTTGTTTTATGTGCACGCATTCACATGGTAATACGATTAATCCACCAGGTATTGGGGTATGAAGATTTTCTTAAGTACCTTGTATGGCGTTAATACATGTCGCCCTCCTATAAATTATCTTTTCTCGATTACAAGAAATTTTGGGGACGAAATTTTCTTTTAGAGTGGCAGAGTTTCACGCCCTAATTTTTAAAGTCCTATGTAGCAAAAGAGTTTGGCACTAAATTGAAAGGTCCTCTAATCTGGCAGGTTCTTTTTACAAATAAGAACAAGTAGCGGGCTGGTTGAGGAAACGTTGTTGCTTGTCTTCAAGCAAAATATATATGAGTATGCATGAATGCATGAATATTTTCCAAAACACACAGTTACCATCTGCACTATTGAACCATGTGAAGTATATTTAATACCTCCATTCTCAACAGTCTTTTAAATAACAAAAAAAAATTGGTTCGAGTTTTATAGGCTTATCTAGCAAAGGAAGTGCAGAAAATGTTTCCAAAAAATAAAAGTTCCTAATTAATTATACAATTCTGACTATAGCAGACATCTCCTAATATATTTAAAATATCTTTCCTCTAAACTCAATTTCACTATTCTCACTTATTCAGTCATTTTAATATTTTAATCACAAATATTATTTTCTATAGGTAATTCATCTTGTCACATAATTTATTTACTTGACAATCTCAATGGAGCATACAATAGATTACCAGGTAGTATATCATGCCACAATTTGAATATATTTCTCTCATAAAGCAAAGGTTTTAACTAAAGAGATGGATAGAGCAAACAACTATCTCCTTAGCTAATCAGTCTATTACTATAGTGGAGTGTCCCTAAATTATTATTATTTTTTTAAAAACACTCATATTTGAACTCATTTTTCTAATCAATAACATGACGGAGCAAACAAAGCATTACTAACCTACTCAACAGTTTCAAACATTGGTGTGTAAAGCTATTGCTAAGGTATTCCTTATCATTCATAACCAAATTATTGAATTTAGGATTAAAAAATTCTAGATGCATTAAAAGAATCCTACTACAGACTTAATTAGGATTAAGAAATTCTAGATGCATTAAAAGAATCCTACTACAGACTTAATTGCATTGATACTTAAGTTGTTCTACTTTTAGGAATCATTTTTCAAACAATGTCGAAGAGTTATTATGCTCATTGAATATCACTGATAACAATATACTCATCATAGTTTATCAGTCATTTGGCATTTGTATGTAATGGCAAAATGAATGAAAAAAATGCATGAACATTAAAGCATCTATCTACAGTATACTATATGTACAACACAACACACCCCTAAACCTAAGGGATGCATTGTCCTCAATGCATGAATAATGATATATGGAAAAATGCAAAAACAATAACTATCAACTATCAACTATAAGAATGTCATGCACTAAATATGAATGCATGAAACATATAGTATAAAATCAAAGAAAAGAAACAAAAGCTTGGATAGAATTGTGGTTACTTTATTTGGATTGGGTGGATTTCTTGGCTGCAGTTTGTAGTGTTCCTTTCTTTCTATTTCACCAGCATCATCTTGAACAGATTTTCCAGCAGTTTGCTTGTAACGCTTCCATTTTAGCTGGGTAATACGCATCTCTTCTTCGTCGTTAGTGTATAACTTCATGAGATCATCAATCAGTTGATGAACTTCACATTCTTGTTTAGTCCTAGGTACAGTAGTCGACATAGTCATGGTGTCTGTAGGTGCAGTAGCTTAAGTCACATCAACATCTTCTTTCTCAAATTCAACATGTACAAATTCAGTTTTCTCTTCTTCTCCTTCTTGTTTGGTGGTCTACTTCTCTGTAGTAGGTTCTTCACCATCGCCATCATCCTCTTCAGGCTCTAACAACAATTCCTTAGGAAAATCAGGGAATGGAGGCATAGGTCTGGTGAAGTTCTTTTGAAAAAAAATTAATATGATGAATGGGTTGATGCCTACAATCGTGGGCCATAGTGTGCTTATAAAAAAATAATAAGTAAATAAACTTATTGCAGAAACGAAACATAGAGTTTAAAAATAATGAATAAAGTAAGAAAGAAATATTAAACAGCTAAAAAATGAATAGAACTTTTATCACGGATTATAGGGGCTCCAAAGTAGTGCTTTAATCGTTGGCCATTGACTTTAAAATTGGAACCAGCCTTGTTGTCTATAACATCTACACCTCCATGAGGGTAAACATGTACTACCTTGAATGGACCAAACCAATAAGATTTCAATTTACCCAGAAATAATTTATGTCTGGAATTGAATAACAGGACCTGTCGTCAAGGTGCAAATTGTCGTGGAAAAATTTTGTTGTCATGCCATCACTTAATCTTTTCTTTGTATAGCTTGACATTCTCATAGGCTTGTTCTCAAAATTCTTCCATCTCATTCAACTCCAACAGGCTGTGGGTACCAGCAGTATGCCAATCCATATTCAATTTTTTGATTGCTCATTATGTCTTATGTTCAAGCTCAACAGGCAAATGGCAAGGTTTCTCATAAACAAGCTTAAAGGGTGAAATCCCTAATGGTGTGTTGAATGTAGTGCGATATGCCCATAAAACTTCATCCAATCTGGATGACCAATCTTTTTGGTTGGGATTGTCTACCTTCTCCAAAATTTGTTTAATCTCTGTATTAGAAACTTCCACTTGCCCATTTGTCTAGGGATGGCATGTCGTGGCAATGTTATGCTTAACTCCATACTTGTTCAGAGCATTAACAACTAATTTGCAATCAAAGTGTGAACCTTCATCACTAATTAGAGCACGAGTACCAAACCTAGTAAAAATATTCTTATGGAGAAATTTCAATACCGATTTGGCATCATTTGCTGGTAAAGCAATAGCCTCAACCCCGTTGGAGACATAATCAACAACTAAAAGTATATATGCATTGCCCCAAGAAGGTGGGAGTGGTCCCATAAAATCAATTCCCCAAACGTCAAATAGTTCCACTTCTAAAATAGTTTGCAAGGGCATGTCATACCCCCTCGATAGATTTCCAATTCTTTGATAGTGATCGCAAGCTTGGCAAAATTCATGAGCATCTTTAAACATTGTCATCAAATAAAAACCTGATTGGAGAACTTTTGTTGCTGTTTTTATACCCTCTAAAGTGCCATTCAGATGGTGCTGAATGACAATGAAATAAAATACTTTGAATCTCATCATCTGGAACACACCTCCGAATGATCTGGTCTACACAGTGTTTGAATAAAAATGGCTCATCCCAATAATACTGCTTGGCATCATGGAGAAATTTTTTCCGTCTTCGATTTGTGAGGTCAGGTGGCAACAGTCCACTAAGCAAAAAATTTAACTTGTCAGCATACCCTGATAATGCCATGGCAACTAATAATTTTTCATCTAGAAAATCCTCCTAGATGCGCTAAATATGACAGTCTTCATGTCCTACTTCAGTTCGAGACAAGTGATCAGCTGTAGCACCCCTTACCCGTATTCAACACCGAAATAGGGTACGAGACATTACTAGAACACATACACTTATAAATATGTTAAACCGAGTTATAAAATTTCATTCAAATTTAAACTCTTCAAAT
>JABEZY010266888.1:0-12861 GCA_013467495.1 Gossypium gossypioides | reverse complement strand
AACCAAAAAGTAATCAACAATTTAAATAATTTAATTGAATAAGTTGAGCTCAAAATTGAACTTAACACTTCCACTAGAATAACAAGTCAGTAAGAACTACTTATCTTCCGACCTGACAGTCCAGACTAGTTCGGGATTAAGGTGTTTATGGGTAGGTCATACCAATTTTGGGTTAGTTCCCACATAATGACTTTCTAAGGTTGCCAAACCTAGGGTTTGTTTCACGTTATTCCTTTCCCAGATAGTTGATCCACTAAGAAACTCTATCATTCATGCAATTAATTAAGTTAAAGCAATTGAAACATGCAAAATATGTAGAAAGCACAAGTTGATTCTAGTCTTTACACAAAATCTCACCTAACAATGTTAAAGAAAGAAAAATAAAGAAGAGAATAAGGAAAAGAGATGCCTATGGATTTATCGATAAAAACGTGGTTTTAGAACAATCTCCCCTCGTGGAAGTCTCACTTTGGAATAGGATCTTCCGATTACAAAAACATAAAATAACCAAAGTAAAAACTAAGAATTAAAGAAAAACATAAGAATCAAAACCCTAAAATTGTATATTTAAACTAATTACAATGGCCTTTATATAGGCTAAACTCGGAATATTAAAAGGCCTAAATTATCCTTGATGTCCTTAGAGTTTGACTGGGACAAATACACCTAATTTCACTCCAAAACGTAGTTAAAATGTGCAAGAGTTTTTCAGCTGTGTGCGGGGTTGGTTGCAACACAGGCATGTAGTGCTGCAACATCAGATTTCGATGTCGCGACATCAAAGGCAGCTTTGCTTCATAACTTATTTTTAGCTTCTGTCTTCAATGTTAAGACATCAGTATCTTGGTGTCATGACATAGGCATCAGTTTTAGCGCAAATAAGTATCTTTAGCTCCCAACATGACCTACAAGACTATGTAACCTTATTTATATATATAAAATGTAATAAAAAATACTAGAAAGCATAAATTACTACTTTAAGTATGACAACCTAAATATATACTAAAATGATTTGATTTACTATTAAACAAGCTATAATTATGTTTAAAAATGGATGTAAATAATAGTATGATTTATGGCAGATTATTTCTCATTTACAAGAAAAAGTTGACCTCTGGTCTCGATAAGTTCTATTTGCCCTATGAGGTGTCACCTGGTTTATAGTATATGGACCAGTCCATCTTGATTTTAGCTTACCAAAGAATAACTTCAATCTTTTATTAAATAAGAACACTTTTTACCTTAGTAGGAACTCTCATTTCCCGATCTTTACATCATGCCAAAGTCTATTCCTTTCTTTGTATAATTTAGTGATTTCATATGCCATGAAACGAAATTCTTCTAATTCTAGTAATTGGAAGAACCTTTCTTTATTTTCTAATTCTGGATCTAAGTTCAATTCCTTAATTGCCCAATACGCCTTCTTTTCTAATTCAATATGTAAATGGAATTTTTTTTCTTAAATTAATTTATAAGGAGACATGCTTAATGAAGTTTTGTATGTTATTTTCTAAACCCATAATGCATCATCTAATCTTGTTGCCCGTCTTTTCTAAAATTCCTTTAATTTCTTTGTTGGACACCTCTGCTTGGCCATTAGCCTATGAATGATATGTTGTTGTCATTCGATGTCTCACACTGTTTACTACAAAAATGTGATCCTTCATCATTTACCGACGCACGAGGTGTCCCAAATCTAGCAAAAATGTTCTTTCTTAAAAATCTTACTATTGCTTTAGTGTCATTGGTAGGTAATGCTACGACTTTCACCCATTTAGAGACATAATCAACAGGTAGCAGGATGTATTAGTTCCCAAAAGAACTTAGGAAGGGTCCAATAAAGTCAATTCCCCAAACATCAAGTACCTCTACTTCGAGTATCCCTGTTTGCATCATTTCATCTCTTTTCTATATACTCTCATTTCTTTGGAATCTATCACATCCTTGTACGAATTCAGAGACATCTCTATTCATGATCAACCAATAGAATCTAAACGGCATTACTTGTTGGGTAGTTCTTTTTCCGCGAAAATGTCCCCTACATGGGGGTGCATGACATCCTTGTAGAATATCATTTATTTCCTCCTCTACTACACATATTCATACCAATTGATTTACGCATTGACGGAGTACATATGGATCTTCCCAAATGTAATTTTTTTTATTTGTTCATGATCCTTTTCTTTTGTCACCATGATACTTGTAGTGGAAAAACACCCTTAACGATATAGTTTACATAGTTTGCATACCATGGAGTGTTTTTATTTTTGAACCTTGTTTTATGAATTTCTACTATGAACAACTATTCGTCAATGAAAGTCTCTTTGATCTTTTCAGAGTTCGACTGCTCTAAGTCATTTTCTATTCTGGATAAATGGTCAGCGATTTGATTTTTTGTTCTTTTTCTATCCATTATCCATAAGTCAAACTCTTGAAGCAATAATACCCATGTCATTAGTTTGGCTTTGGTTTCCTTTTTTTTAATGTTGAATGGTCGATGTAAACATAAACTCTATTGGTCATCAAATACAGGTGAAATTTTTCACAACCAAACACAAGCGTTTCCTTTTTGGTTGTGGTGTAATTGCATTGTATCGAATTGAGTGTCTTACTTGCATAATGAATAGCTCCAAATAAGTTGTTTCTCTTTTGTTCCAGCATTGCCCCTACAACGTAATCACTACCATCGCACATTATAGTAAAATGTTCTGACTAGTTAGGAGTAATATTAGAGGTGCAAAAATTAGTTTTTCTTTTATTACTTCAAAATCTGTGATGCATTCTTGGTCGAATATAAATTGTGTTTCTTTTTGCAGAAGTTGATTCAGTGATTTAGAGATGTGAGCAAAACCTTTTATAAATCACCTATAAAATCCAACATAGCCCAAAAATTTTCTTAGTCCCCAAACTGTTGTAGGGTTTGTGAGTGTCTTAAAAACCTTAATCTTAGTTTTATCGACTTTTAAACCTTTCCTTGATATTTGATGTCCTAGCACCAATCCTTCCTTGACCATGAAGTGACACTTTTCCTAGTTAAGCACTAGATTTGTTGTTTTGCATCTTTGTAGGACTTTTTCAAGATTGTCCAAACATTCTCGAAAGGAATCTCCGTATACTAAAAAATCATCCATAAACATGTCCAAGCCTTCGTATAACATATCAGCAAAAATAGCAGTCATGCATCTCATAAAGGTTGTTGGGGCATTGCAAAGTCCAAACAACATTTGTCTGAAAGCATAAGTACCAAAAGGGCATTTGAAGGTAGTTTTTTCTTGGTCGTTCAAATGTATTAGGATTTGATGATATCCCGAGTATCCGTCGAGGAAACAGTAATAATCCTTTCCTGCCAATCTATCAAGCATTTCACCAATAAAAGGAAGTGGAAAATGATATTTTTTTGTTACATCATTTAGTTTCCGATAGTTAATACATACTCTCTAACAAGTGATTGTCCTTGTTGGTATTAACTCATTCTTATCATTTTCACCCACTGTTAATCCTCGTTTCTTTGGAACACATTGTGTGGGGCTAACCCATTCATTGTCGAAAATAGCGTAAACAATACATGCGTCCAACCATTTTAGCAATTCTTTCTTCACCACCTCCTTCATAGCCAGATTAAGCCGGCACTGTGCATCTACTACATGTTTCTTTTCCTTCTTCTAATCTAATCTTATGTTGAAAAAGCGCATTTTTAATTCCCTTAATATCAGCGATTTTCCATCCTATAGATTTTTTGTGTTTTTAAAACACTTAATAAAGCCTCTTCCTATTCTAAACTTAGCCTAGTAGCTAAAATCAAAGGTAATATATTTTGCTCCTCCACATATTCATATTTTAAATCTTCTAGTAAAGGTTTTAACTCTAACTCAGGGGGTTTGATAATAAAAGGTACCATTTTTGTTGCATTTAGAATAATTTGTTCTGGTTGTCCCTTTATTCTGATGCCACCAATCAAGTTGAAGAGCTCTTTAGTCATTTTCTTGTTCATTATCGTCATTTTTTCTTCTTCTAATTCATATTCATGTTTAGCCAAATTCGTTGTAATCGAATCTAGTTTGTTACACTTTTGCTCTTTTATTTTAGATTTTTCTAGTTCCCCAACTTCTAATTCTTGATGCATCCCCTAGGTAATTTCATTTTCATTGGATCCTTCTAGTATTTCCATGACTCCTTTTCCTGTTTCCTTCCAGATGCTTCCCCCGATCATGATATCAAACTTTTGCCTATTCTGACTATCCAATCTGTCATTTTCACGCCCTATATTTTATTTATTTTATCGTATTAGTTTATGAAACAATGAATTAAATGGCTTAGTGGTTAAGTGTGTGATTTGTTTCTAAAAGGCCCCATGTTCAAAACCCCACACTCCCACATTTTTATTTAAATTTTTTGACATATTCAAGTGGTCAATCCCCCCTTGTGCCGTCCACCTCACTTGCCTTGTGGGAAAGGATTCCTTTCCTTTTCTTTCTAGTCAACTTACCTTACTTAGCCTCCTTTTCACTCCAATGATCCATTTTTGGTGCCTTTGTCCCTCCTATTGCCTTTTTCCCTTACTATACGTAAGGTGTAACACCCCTCACCCATATCATAATAAAATTTAATAAATTAAATGACTTACAAAACATATCAACCACAAGCTTTTCATCCCTAAATCGAGCCTTGAAGGACCTCAAAATACCTTTAAGGAAATTCAGGACTATTTTGAAACAAATTAGGAAGTTTAAGAAAAAATTGCAAAAATTTGAAATAGGGGCCACATGGCCCTGTGGACAAGTAGTGTAAAATCACCCAATGCCGTGTAACTTTCGAACAAGGGACACACGACCGTTTCCCAGCCTGTGTCCTCACCCGTGTAACTCACTGAGTAGCCCCAAATGCTCATGTCCCATGCTATGTGCTAGGCCATGTAACTCATTAACTTGGAACCCTAAGAAATTTTAAATGACACACGGCCGTGTTGCCAGGCCGTGTGACAGCCCGTGTTCCAAGCCGTGTGATCCTAAAATTTACCTAAAATCAAACCTTTTCAAGTCTAATTTATACCAAACCATTCAAACCAATTAGGCACACATTCAAGGGGTTCAAATACCATTCAAACATACATAAATATGCCATTTTAAACACCCTTAACCACATAACCAATATGCCATTCAAAGGCACCACAAATATACTAAGGCATTACACACCAAAACAAGTCAACATTACCTTATTTCAACCATGAGAACCTAGTTCAAATACCTACCAATACATATCACAATTGACCATTCTCAAGCCATCACAAAGCATACCAAAACACCATGTATTTCAATTACCTAAAAGTAGTCAAGATGAGATTAATTAGCAAGCATTACAAGTCTATCAAATAAACATAAACTTAAAAGAAATAAGCATACTAATTCAACCATTTAATATGTACATGAGCCATCAATGCAAAAGACCTATACATGCAATTATTAACCTTGGCCAAAATACTCAAAAACTACCGAATTGATTGTTAAATTGTCTGATAGTTCTCCGACGAGTTTCCAAATCGATCAAGTTTCTGATAATCTTTGAAACAAAGGAAAAAAAACTACATAAGCAATGAGTGCGTAGTAAGCTCGTATAAAATAAAACATAACTTACCACGCCATTTATACAATTCAAAGATTAAACATTATTCATCAACAATGCCATAAGCTTAGTTAAAGCCTATACAACATCACCAACTCACAAGTTAGTATACTTGTCCATAATACAAATGAAATCAACCATAAGATATGTAGATTTCCATATGTACTAACATCATTTAGTTCATAAATCCTTTAATAAAATCATGATTCAATCCATTTGCATACTTACCATTTTGTTCCCTTTTCTTACCTGTTGAACCATTTATAATTACATCGGATACTTGGGAAAGCTCACACATAGTGTTCCTTTACATATAATTGTAACATTTCCTTTACATTAATGCTCACACGAGCTGTGGGTCAGAATGTAAGCTACACGATGCTGCTCACACGAGCTGTGGGTCAGAATGTAAGCTACACAATACTGCTCACACGAGCTGTGGAGAATTCGTAAAAAATACTGGACCTCAACCATCATTAGGACATTCAAGATCAGCACCTGAAACATGAAATCCCTAATGACATGTCATTTTCATCCTAAGAATTCTTAAGGTTCAACCGAGACTCGTTATCCGTAAATTCATCATAACATTAATACATTTATAATCCAATTCATTTTTATTACAACAACATAGGAAATAGTTAATTTAAATAACATTAAAATGGTCATAGTTCATACAAAACTTACCTCGATAATCAGGCTATAGAAGTAAAGTTAAGTTAATACAAAGCTTTAGCTTTTCCTCGATTTAGGTCCGATAGTGGTTTATTTTGATATCATTGAATAATTTCAATCAATTGAGTACTTCTAGAATTCAATTTAATCCATAATTCATATTTATGAAAATTACAAAATTGCCCCTAATACTTTGACTTTTCACAATTTAGTCCTTAAGCTTATAACTTAAAATGGTTTAGGTTGTCCTTGCAACATGGGTTAGGTTGGATTTAAGTTAAAATGGTTAGATTTTAAGTTATGAGCTTAAGGTCCAATGGCTATGAAATCTTAAACTAACGTCCTTAAATCAACTCAAAATTATCAACAATTCACAACAAACCCTTCGATTTATACCTTTAACAATTTAATCTTTATTTCCAAAATTTATCAAAAATCACTTAACAAAACATGTTTGTTTTACAAAAAAGTTTAATAATCTATCATCTAACATCAAAACACATTCAAAAACATCTATGGCATGTCCCTCAACCTTTACGGCTAGCTAGATTAAGCTAAAACGAACTCAAAAACATAAAAATCATTGAAAACGGGGCACAAAATCATACCATGCAAGGAAAAATTCAAAACAAAGCTCTCTCCCCTTCAAAAATGGTGGATTTGGCCAACAAGAAGAGAAATGGGAGGATGATAACATTATTTCATCTTTTCTTTACTTAGTTTTCTTTTTAATTACTAAATTACCATTTTAACCTTTAAAATTATTAAAATTTCAATAAAATCATGCCATGCACATCGACTATCTATTTAAATAGAATATTTACCATTCAAGCCTATTTTTTTAAGATTTAATACCCATTAGACCCCTTTAACTAATAGAAATCAACTTTTACACTTTTTACGATTTAGTCCTTTTCACCAAATTAACCATTTAAACATCAAAATTTCTTAATGAAATTTTAATACGACCTAAATATAATTCCATAGACAATAATAAATAATAAAATAATAACTCACTTATCAGAATTGTGGTCCCGAAACCACTATTTTTGACATCACTAAAAATGGGTTGTTACATAAGGATTCAAGATTTGATTTCTTCCTTTAGAAGTTGGAAATAGAGTCATTGTCATCGGATTTATGAAATCAGGTGTGGGGATTTTCCTAGATAAAATATATGATATTATTTTTAGTCGAGATAAATATATATATGAAAAGATTAAATAATTGTTTAATAAAATTTTTGAAAAGTGAAAATGGGTGAATACGTTAAGTATTCATATGGATTGATAAAATCCAATAAGAAGGAGGTTTCCAAGTAAGTGATTCCTAAACTTTAGATCTGTGATGTTTATATGTGATTATGTGATTTTTCTAATAAACATGATATTGTATGTTTTCCTAACACTCATGATATGTGATATATGGCGATATTGATTATGCATGTATTATAAACATGACATTAATTTATTGATATTTTGATTCGCATGTTGAGCATGCTATTATTCTAATTATGATTCGCATGTTAAACATGCCATTATTCTAATTCTGGTTTTCATGTAAAGCATGCCTACTGAAATTAAGTTTTGTATGCCATATCACATGCACGGGGTTGGGATAATGTTGTATGGAGGAATATTCTAGCAGTTTAATAATTTGCAATTTCTAGTGGCTTGACCATAATATTTTATATCTGGCAGTATACCTATGTTATTTGGTGGCTCGACCACAATATTTTGTTTCTGGCAGCTCGACTGCTACATCTGGTGGCTTGTCCACATTATTGGTGTGCTATTGGATGGATGAGTTTCGGGGAACTCATTATGGTGTGTAGCGGAGATGGGTAGGAACTTTTTTTTTTAAATCTATAATGTTTCTGAAAAAGCATTGCATTGAAATCGTTAAATTATAGATTTAAATTGCAGATTTAAAAATCTAGTGGCTTGTCCACATTATTGGTGTGCTATTGGATCGTTAAATTCTCTGGTTGTATATTTATCTATATTAATGATGAATGTTCTATATTAATTTCTGTTAATATGATTTGTAACCACACTGGGCTTTGAAAAGCTCACCCCTTTAGGTTTATGACTTTTCAGATGATAATCAAGGTTAGAATGGTCTCAGCTTACGAAGGTGTATTAAAAAATTTTTAGAAAAACTATTATATTTTGGTACTTTATATTTTGGGATTTGCTTTTATTTTTGTGGATTGTGGCTTGGGACTTTCTTTTGGATTTTGGTTTTTGGATTGTTTCGCATGATTTGAATTTTTAAACTATCACCTAAGACGATTTATGATATTGATAAGTAAAATTCGATTTTTCACTATAATGCCAAACTCAACTCAATGATTGTATTTTCAAACTCAATACTTCATTTTCGAAACTCAACACTACCTACTCAATAAGTTGAGATTTTACAAGATATATTAAACATATGTTTTCAAATATGATGAATGTGTCATGTTATTTTTTCGCTGTGACATTTACTTGAAATATGACGATTTCTATAAACCATCCATACTTGAGTTTAAAGATAAAAAAAAATTGATAATATTTGGCTTTTTTTTTAAGTAAATGAAAATTACATTTTAAAATGATGACGTTTATTAAGAGAAAATGACATTTTTTTAAGATTTCTTCCAGCAACAATATGGCCAATGTGATCTTCTAGATTCGGCCATAACGTTTAGGCTAGGATTAGGGGGTTACGGTCATTGAAATGTTGGATTTTAACAGCAAAATGTATGTCTCCACCCAATACTGACCCGATAATCATTTTAAATCTCTCTTAGGCTTGCCCTAATGTTTCAGTAATGTATAGTTTGAATTGAAATGATTTTTCGTAAATGCTGAGTACCTAAGTCATAGGCAAGACTCAAAAAAGGAATAACTACACAAAACCAGTCCATGTAGTAATAATATCAGGTGGGAGTGCATCTAACCAAGCTTTTGCTTTCCTATCAAATGAAAAAAAGATTAATAATAATTTGATAGTGTCTGGCAGAATTCCAATGTAAGCGACAATGTTTCATATATATTCAAATTATCGTTTGAAGGATATGGGATCCTCTTTTTTAGGATCATTAAATTTGAAAATAGTAGAGATCCACGCTAGTAAGGAACGATTTAACTCAAAATGCAGACTATGAATAATGGGACGATTAATACTAGATCGCAACCAGTCCGTATCAAAAAATGTTCCTAGTGCTTGCATCATACTTCCTATGATTACTTATCAACAAACAAGTGTTGTTCCTCATAAGTTGTTTTATGTATCTGCAAGGAGAACTTAAATCGTGAGTTCTCTTGATTACGTAAATGTTGTCCTATATTCTGAAGTAAAAAAGAAATAAAGAAATGTTAGTAACTTGAGATTTAAAATTCGTATCTATAATGTTCCAATTTCCTAATTATTCTATTAAGATACCAAAAATTTAAAATTAAACTATTGATGTTGACTCCCTGGCAATAGCACCAACAACTTCACCGTCTCTAGACATACTGTCGCGTGTGAATACGATATGAGAATTTTGCAAGTATACATGTCGGATCTAGTAATAAAGTGATGAGTGAGTATCGTTCCCACGAGGATCGAATTCAGGCACTAAAGTGGTCAAGTTATAATGAAATTTGATTAATGTTATGGAAAAAATAATAGTAAGAATGTAGTGTTAATTTAAAGGAATAATGATATGCGCAGCATGTGTACTTGATAAATAATTGGAAATGCTATGGCAGTGCAAGAGTAAAAATGCAATGACAATTATAAGAATAACTATGTGAATAACAAATAAATGAACAAATAAACAACTAAGAATGCTATGACAAAGATTCTACGGCAAGGGATAAGGGAATATGATGTTGATATGGAAGGTCAGGATTACTAGGAATCTACCCTTACTGCCAATAATGCCTCAGCAAAATCATACTTAGTTTATTGCTCAGAAGAGTTCTAAAATAATTTGCTTCTTTTTAGAGCAAAAACCTCAAGTAACCTTGCCTGTTTCTATATGCCTTAATATGGTACCCTGCATTATTTTCCCTTTGTATGAACGCTGCTCTATGTCTAGAGTCTACTACAGGTATCTATCGAGCACTTGCTCATATCATTCAATTTTGGTCCAACTAATCCAACCTTTTCAGAATTAATTTAGTTTATGGGCAAAATAACTAGTCAAAGGAAGAGAATATGGTAAGTGAGGGAAACAATGGAGAAGAAAGGAAAGGAAGGTGACAAAGGAGTATAAATAAGAGAAAAAGGAGGAGGGTGATCGCCGCTAGACACGTGAATGTCTAGACTAGAAATACTATAGAAAAATGGATAATTAATTAAAGAGCGGTGTCTGCAAGTATACGGGTCAAATTGTAATATAGATTTGTTTTACAATGAAACATTTCGGGTAGCATTCTGAGGATCGTACCCATGGAGGTTGAATTAAACTAAAAGTAATTCTCTACACTAATACGGCTACATAGTACAAATTTAGAATTATATTACGAAAAATCAAATTAACATCAATTAACGAAATTAACCTAAAAAATATTTAAGCTAAAACTCAACCAATTAACAACAGAAATAAATCCAATAAAACAAGTAGGAGATCAACTCACTTCAGAGCTCCTAATTAACTTCAAAATTTAGGTTTTATTGAGTTAGCTATTAATTAACCAGTTATTATCTCCCGGTCTCTAACTAAATAACTAATCGACCAATACACACTTACTTCTCGACCTTTCTTTCTTCACCAAGATAAATTATGAGGTACTCGGTAAACTTATCCCTCAATCTCGTTTATCCTAAATTACTTCATAGGGTATCACTTCCTAGGGTTTAACCACACATAATTTAAACAAACCAACCCAAATTTCAAACCCTATTTCACCTGTTAATTATTCAAACATTCGTTCGTTAATCTCACTAAAGAAATTAGTTCCTCATGGATCTAGATGCAATAATCCCTAAACTCATATTTAACATACAAAACAATAAATTAAATAAAAGTATGGAATAGAGAAACAAGTTCGTTTTGATATTGATTTCAGCTCATAAGTGAAATCTCCTTTAGCAATCACGAAAATCATTTTGATTAAAATTGGAATCAACAACAAAATAATGAAAAACTACTATGTTAAAGCCTTGGATCAACATTGAATCCATGTGAAACAATAACAAAAATAATTTAAAGGAATATTTTGAAAAAAAATAAAAAATTGAAGTAAAACCCTAAAATAAATAAACGACTCACTTCGCCAAGCCTCCTCAAATGATACCTAACATGCCTATTTATAGAGTTTATAAGCAGACCTAATTAGGGTTACTAAACATCCCCAAAAGTTGATTAAGTTACATTGTTTGGACTAAAATACCCTTAATTAAAATTTTCTCTCATCGCCCGGTGTCACGAAATTGCCTTCAAAATCTCGGTACTTTGGCTTCGAAGTTTTATGTTGCGACACCACTCCTTGGTGTTACGACGTTGCAGTCATCCTTCATCTTCTAAGCCTAAAAACAGTGTCCTACACACTAGAAAGAGCCATTAGATCATCTCTAGGCCCGTAGTGGCCCATTAGGTCATTATATAACTCAAAATTGCATAAAAATACTTATTTTACATAACTTAAACATAACATATTGAAAACTAAAAATGAAAAAAAACATATAAAAATACTAGAAAACAAGTTCGGTAAGTGGCAGAAAGACCTTAATTTGCCACAATGAATTATGGCAGATCAAACTCCCCCACATTAAATTTTTTGCTTGCCCTCAAGCAACAAAATAAAAACACACATACACAAAATAAAATCAAATAGTGCTTGAGCATGCCATATTCAAAGATTAGTTTGGAGCTATGTACACAAAACAATGCTCATAAATCAGTAACTCTAACACGATATACAATTGACTCTCGACCTTTAATATCACACATATTAGTTCATAAAGTTACAAAACAAAAAAAAAATCAAGAGTCTTAAGTACATTGATCTATCGAAACAGGTACACAAAATATATATTTATGCTCGAAGAATACAAGCAATTAGAAATTTCAAATTTCAGTCAATTTTTATCCATAAATCGTATCACTTAGGTCACATAGATCTTGTCGGCTTGTAAAGTTCTACAGCTTAGGTTGGTTCGAAATCAAAGAATAGACACACAAAACAGTTTAAGCACAAAAATAATTTGGTACATTATATTGACCCCGATATTTCCCCGATTAAACCTTTTAGCTCACTACCTATATCCCCTTCCCTCACCTACCTTTCTCTCTAATTCCTAAGGTATAGTAAAGTATTAGTGAATACAATTTTCCTTGTAACACCCCAAACCCGGTCTAGACATTATGGTTGAATCTGGCGTGTCACATTGAAGTATTTTTTTGAAAACCATGTTTTCATTGAAAACCCTTCTTGAATTTTCAATCTTCTTTCCATTTAACACTTGTACAAAACCTCAGTTTGCGTTTTTTTATTTCCTATCGTGGTTTAAAAAAAACTTTTCCCTTTTAAAAAGTTATTACCTTCAAAACCTTATTGTTGCAGAGGCTTAATTTAAAGCAAATGA
>JABEZY010266877.1:0-12131 GCA_013467495.1 Gossypium gossypioides | reverse complement strand
CCTCGAGATAAGAAAGCCTTTTACATATGTTTTAATTTACTTAAGTGATTTTAAGTTAAAATGCAAGATAGGATCGTGTTTTAAATTCTCTTCAAATTTTCAATTTTCGACACTAAGACATTGAGTAATCAATTAGATACCAATTTTGGGCGTCATAAGGGTGCTAATCCTTCCTCATGCATAACCGACTCTCGAACCTATTTCCTAGATTTTGTAGATAGAAAAGTATCGTTTTAATAAGTCTAACATTTTATTAAAATGAGTTTTAAGGTGACCTAGTCACACCTAAATAAAAAGATTGGTGGCGATTCCCATTTTCATTTTCCATTTTTTTAAAATAAAAAGTCGACTTCAAAACAAGGTTTCGACAGCTTGGCGACTCCACTGGGGACAACATAAGAGAGTCAAGCCGCGAGTTGATTACTTTTGGTCTTTTTGTCAAAATTTGATAATTTGATTTAAATTTATGATCCCTTCATTGCATTTCATCCTTCATTTTTGTAGTCTTTACCATTTTGTTACATAATGGTATGTTTGATTTATTGGTTCGAGTCTCTTAGTATGTTTTCGTATATTGCATTGCATAATCGTTTGATATTTCCTTCTTAAGTGGGAGTGAGAAGCTATTCCTTTTTCACCTCTGTATAGAATAGTGGATCGCTTTCGGGATACATCCGTACCTATGTCTTCGTGAGATTTTCATCTCTGTATAGCCATAGAAAAATATATTCTCCTGAACCGAACTCGATCCATATGAGCCTATAATGGGTGAGGATCGAAGAATCTGTTGGTTCAGGTACCCTTACTTTAGAACCAAACTGCATATAATGAGCCATAAGAACCTATCCTAGGTAGAGCCACACCAAACCCCTAATGGTAAACTGAATAGATGCTCTATTTATTATCTATTGCTTGCTTTGAATTCTAGCTTTGTATGAAATGTACTGATTTGTTTCTTTTGTTTTGACTGTGGTTGCATTGCATTTTCATCATAGAAAAGGGTTTTGATTCACGTTCAGTTGCTAAATAGATAGCTTGTCATGGAAAAGAGATTTATTGATAAAGTGGAAGACAATGCGGCCATTCGAATATGGTCCGAGAAGACGCATCAAGAGAAAGGTGATAGTTTGACGGGGGGTGTGTGTCAGAATTGTGGGATTTCACTCGCATCAGAGTGACCCAGAATTATCTCCAAGAGTTGAAAAAGGTATGAGACCAATGGGATGACAAAACCAAGCAGCTATTTTACTATAACTATGGTAATCTGCCTTATTTACTTGTTTCAAGCTCTGGCTCAATATTGAAATATCGTCTACAGCTATTTTACTTTTGGGAAGGTAGATTTGGTGCCTACTGTGGAGGAGTACGCAACTTTACTTTGTTGCCCGATGATTCAAGCCAAAAAAGCTTATTCTAGAGCCGCTAATGTCCCGAATTTCTTAAAGAAGCTAATGAGCATCACGGGGATGAGTAAGCAATGGGTCATAGCCCAGATCAAGCAAAAAGGAGATAGTAAATGCATTCCTTAGAAAAGTTTGCAAGATTTGATCTTGGCACATTCGGATACGAAGAAAAGGGTCGATGTCTTCGCTTTGAGTATGTACAAGTTGGTTATTTTCCCCAAAGTACTAGGGCACGTAGATGAGGCAGTTTCAAACCTATTTGATTTGTTTGAAAAAGGGGTCACACCGTCCCAACGATTTTGTCTGAAACTTTTAGATCTTTGAGTGCATACCGAAGAGCGGGTGAAAAAAGATTCATCGGGAGTGCACAACTCTTGCTAGCCTAGTTTCACAGCCACTTTTGGAAGGTAGAAAATGTCTCTTATCGAGTATTCTCCGAGAACTACTCTCCGTTGAAAGAGTTAGTGGCTACCCTAAGGCGAGACAACATTTTGGAAGAGAAACAAATGGCAATTCTCCAGAGTCTCCAAGACGAAGATGTTGAATGGAGAGCCCCTTGGATGATCCCCAATGAGATTTTATACCGATATGGAGACTTCGACTGGGTCCCTCTACTCAAGATATTGAGAGCTATTGGATATGCCCTTCTATTGGTTTTGAGACAGTATAGTTCAAGGCAGTTCATATCGGTAACGCAAGGGTTGGATCAGTGTGAGTTTGCGTACAAGGGTGATAATTACATGAAAAAGGTTCATGAAATATCGAACGCTTGAAACCAAACCCAAAGAATGAAAAGATTTGCCTCAAATCCCATGACGACCCTCGAATATGATTGGTGGTGGGGTATAAGAGTTAATGACAATGTCCTTATATCAAGTCAAGAAAGCACTCGGCCGATAGAAGAGTACTTACAAGTGATCCCGTCTGAGCTAGAGATCATAAAGCAAGACTTTGAAAAAAGAAGTTCGGAACTAAGGAAAAAGATAGAACAATTGGAAGAGGAAAAGATACAGCTAGGATTAGACGTCGATGTCCAAAAGTTAGAGGTCGAGAAAATGAGAAAAGGAAAGAATAAGGCAGAGAAAGACTTGGACAGTCTAAAAACAGATTATAAGAACCTGCGTTTGTCGATAAGAACCGCCAGGTTGGGTAAAACATTAGAGCAATGGCAGAAAGAGATCAAAGAAGAAAATATTAGAGCTGATCAGTGGGAAAAGAAATTTCAAGATGCTCGGGTTCGAGAAGATACTTTAAAAAAGGATTTGATAGAAAGCCAGAATGAAAAGGTTAGGATGAGAGTTCGGGTAGCAGAATTAGAAAAGTCACTGCTTCAGTATCGTAGTCACAACTCTACAATTGAGTTGAAGGCAAGCCTAAATAAGATTGAAGAGTTGAAGGGAAAGATAGAAGAGCTCGAAACCGCATTGTAAAATTGTGAACTTCGAGTTGAACTTCTCGAAGGGAACAATGAACACTGGAAAGAGCAACTCCAACGCTCTTAAGGTCAGATTAGGGATAGAGATCACATCATGGGTGAAGCTGTGACTTAAGTACGGGAAGTGGCCGATCATTTGCAAACCCTAGCAGTTCAAGCTGACATGCTAAGCTTGAGATACGAGTCAAAATCAGATCGGGGTCGAGAATTAGCTTGGCTTCTTAAGAAAGTCAAGGCTTTGAGTACCGTTTATGTAAAATATTCGTTTTATATAAAGAGATTCGTTTTCTGGTAAAGTTGTTCTAACATAATTGTAATGGAATCAATGCCTCTTTTTTGCATTCATTTCATACATCAGCATTACATTTCATCACATGCATTAAATTTCATAAAAGGACCCTAATTAATCGAAATTATGACAGTTACCCTGGAAACCAACAAGAATCTACCAACTGAATATCATATGGTACACGCGATAAAACTAAAGCAATGGATCAAATATTAGAAAGATTAGAATAAATTTAGAAAGACATGCAAGATCGGTTGCAAGCGTAGATACAAGAACAATTAGCTAAAGTACAACAAGACATGAGGGATCAAATACAAGAATCCCAACAAAGTATGATAAGCCAGTTGACACAGTTTCTGGCTGAAGGGATCGAAAAAGGAAAAAGCACTGTGGTTAACTCGGGGGATGATAATGAAGACCCTACATATTCTCCAGACTTTACCCTAGTAAATGTTCAAACCCAACCGTAAGCATATCCACGAAGGGTACCAGTCACCATAAGGCCTCAACAATATCAACCTGGTACCTCAGCACCGGTGAACTACCCAACAAGTTCATGTTCTAATCCTGGAGATAACCCGACCAACCCCGTCATTCCAGATTAGACGATCGGTGTAAGTGTTTGGAAGAAACATTCAGAGCTATGGAAAATACTGATTACCATTGCGAGGTTGATGCTAAGGATTTAAGTTTAGTCCCAGATCTACTGCTCCCACCAAAATTCAAAACTCTAGAATTTAAAAAATATAATGGGACTAGTTGTCCTGAAGCCCATATCACCATGCTCTGCCAAAGAATGACAGGATACATCAATAATGACCAACGGTTAATCCACTGCTTCTAGGATAGTCTGATTGGATCGGCCGCCAAGTGGTACAACCAGCTAAGCCGTGCCAAAATCAGCTCATGGAAAGACTCAGCACAGGTTTTCATGAAATAATACAGTCATGTGACTAACATGACACCAGACAGAATTACGTTGTAGAATATGGAAAAGAAACAAAGTGAAAGCTTCAGGCAGTATGCTCAGAGATGGAGAGAGGTGGCAACGCAAGTCCAACCACCTCTTCTGGAGAAAGAAACAACAATACTTTTCATAAATACTCTAAAAGCCCCGTTCATTAACCATATGTTGGGAAACGCTACCAAGAGCTTCTCAGATATAGTAATGTCTGGTGAGATGATTGAAAATGCAATAAGAAGTGGGAAAATAGACGCGGGGGAAAATGCCAAAAGATCAGCCCCAAGAAAAAAAATGAAGTGAATAATGCAAGCATGTATAGTAAAAGTTATTCAAAACCGGTCAATGTAGGCCAACCAAGAACCGTGACAACCAGCCATCAAGGCCCCTTAAGACAAGAATCTAACTCAAGACCAAACACAGAAAAACTCCAGTTCACACCCATCCCGATGACATATAAGAAGTTGTATCAGAGTTTGTTCGATGAGTATGTGGTACCCCATTTTACTTAAAACCCATGCAACCTCCGTTCCTTAAATGGTATGATGTGAATGTTCAATACGAATACCATGCAGGAATAATGGAACACTCAATTGAGAACTGCATTGCATTTAAAAAGTTGATTGAAAGGTTCACCAAGATGGGAATAGTAAGGTTCGATGATCCATCAGGATCTAATGCGACAGGAAATCCATTACCCAGTCATTCAGACCAAAAGGTAAATGCGGTAATTGAGAATAGAGGAAAGAGGACCAAAATCGATGTTGCGGAGGTGAAATCCCCGCTAAAATGGGTCTGGCAAAAATGATAGATAGAGGATTAATCATGCAAGATTTAGATGAGATACCCAAAGGAGCAAGGAATTACTGTGAGTTCTACGCTAAAGAGGATCATGAGATCCAAGATTGCGTTGAGTTCAGGGCCTTAGTGCAAAATCTGATGGATAACAAAGAATTTGAATTTTATGAAGATGTCAAAGGCTTGGAAAGAGGAGATGTTTATGCTTCAGAGGAAGGATCGACAGAGAAGGTCCACAAGGTCAATCACTCGGTGGTGATTATTTCATGACTAATAAGTAATGAAGTGAGAGCACAAATTACGCCGAGGGTCATAATTCAGAAACCCGTGGCTTTTCTCTACAAGGACAGTAAAAGGGTTCCATGAAATTATAACTGCAACGAGATGATCCCGGGAGAGGAGAAACTGGTTAGCACTTTAGAAGAGGGCCAGGATATGGGTTTCTACACGTGCAGTGGGAGGCGCTATGATCCTACAAATGCAAGAACTGAGCCCGTTAAAGGAAAAGCTCTGGCGGTTGAACAAAAGAAAGAAAAGACAGTTAGACTTGAATCACCTATTAATGAACCAGTAACTGAAAAAAGGCTAATGAATTCTTGAAATAATTAAAGCATAGCTACACAAACAACTAGCTTGCATATCGGTACTAGCTTTATTCTTGAGCTCAGAGACACATCGTGGCGCGTTGATGAAAGTGTTAAATGAAACTTATGTCGCTGATGATATTTCTGTAAACAAGCTAGACCGTCTGGTTAACAATATAAGTACCGATAATTTCATCTTTTTCAGTGACGATGAAATACCGCTAAGGGGCATGGGATCCATGAAGGCTCTACACATCACCACCCACTACAAAGGATATATATTGCCAAGGGTGTTAATTGACAATGGATCTACACTGAACGTCTTACCCCTATCTACACTGAATAGGTTACCAGTGAATAGCTCTCATATAAAAACGTGCCAAAACATAGTGAGAGCATTCGATGGTACAGAAAGGAGGGTGATAGAAAGGATTGAGATACCTCTTTTGATTAGTCCGAACACATATGAGGTAGACTTATTGGTGATGGATATCAAGCCTTATTATAATTGCTTGTTGGGGAGGCCATGGATTCATTCAGCCAGGGCAGTGTCGTCATCATTACACTAAAAGCTAAAGTTGGTAATAGAGGGTCGACTGGTGACGATAAACGCTGAAGAAGATATCATTGCATCTGTAACCAGTGACACACCATACATAGGAGCGGATGATGAGGCAATAGAATGTTCCTTTCGATCGCTGGAATTTATGAATGCAACCTTCATTGCTGAAGGGAATAAGATCCCAATGCCCAAAATATCCAAAACTACGAGGATGGGCCTGCAGCTGATGGTTGGAAAAGGAGCCTTACCCGAGAAAGGAGTCAAAAAATATCTACAGGAAGGGTTGAGGCACCAGTGCTGATGGACAAATGAGACCGCTTTGGCTTAGGATACAAGCCAGATGTGAGGCAAAAGGAGAGAGAGCTAGAGAAGAAGCAAGAAAGGAGAAGAGCGCGACTGAGTGGGAGAGAGGTCAAGTGAGAACCGATGACTTTTCCCCATATATCCAAAATATTCGTGTCAAGAGGAACCATTTATCTTGAATGAAAGATGTCAAGAAAGGAAGCTGCGAAAGAAATATTGAAAAATCTAAGCATCAACGCTATATCCGAAGGAGTTGGGGAAAACTTATCAAGCATTTGCCCTTATATCCCCGGAAGTGTTCTGAACAATTGGACTGTGGTAGAGATCTCTGTAATCTTTAGAACTAATAAACACGTTTATTACTCTAAGCTTGGGAGTAATAAGAATCCTTTTGTGAAAATGCATATGTCCAATATTTTTATTTCAATAAAAATGCATCTTTGTGTCTCATTTTGGCAAATATTCTATTATTTCTTCCATTTCATTCATACTCATACCACACAAATAATTATTCTTAGATTCTTTTTTTCTTTGGGTCTTCCTTCGTTCCTATAACAGGTCTCTAGATATCAATGATATGAGTGTCGCTGCTACTGACTCAAGGTCTCCTTTTAAGCAAGATATGTGTCCAGAGGAACCTCAGGACTTTGAAGATGATCGAAATTGTAACCTATCTCTCGATCTGTTAAGGATGGAAGAACAAGATAAAAAAACAAATATTACTTTACAAAGAGTCAGTATAAATTGTGAGCTTAGAAGAAGAGAAAGAAGTGAAGATCGGAGCTTTCATCACCGCAGAGACAAGCGATACCTTATTGAGTTACTCTAAGAATTCAAAGATGTCTTCATGTGGTCGTATCAAGACATGTCTGGGCTAAGTATTGATATCGTGGCACACTGGCTCCCTATAAAGGAAGAATGCAAGCCAGTTCAACAGAAACTTCGAAGGATGAGGTCCGACGTCCTGCTAAAAATAAAAGAAGAGGTTAAGAAGCAATTCGATGCTGGTTTCCTACAAGTAGATAAATAATTGGAGTGGAAAGCTAATATAGTCCCTATCCCTAAGAAAGATGGAAAAGTGCGAATGTGTGTAGACTACAGGGATTTAATCAAAGCCAGCCCGAATGATAATTTCTTGTTGCCTCACATCGATACCTTAGTGGACAACACAACAGATTATTCACTGTTCTTCTTAATAGATGGTTTCTCCGGTTACAATCAAATAAAGATGCATCCTGAAGATATGGAAAAGACCACATTCGTATCCATGTGAGGAATATTTTACTATAAAGTGATGTTATTCAGACTGAAAAATGTAGGAGCGATATATCAAAGAGCCATGGTAACTTTGTTTCACGATATGATGTACAAAGAAATCGAGGTTTATGTCGACGATATGACCGTAAAGTCCCGAACAGAAAAAGAGCACATACAAGTCTTGAAGAAATTGTTCTTGATGTTGATAAAATTCCAACTAAAGCTCAATCCAACAAAATGTACCTTCAGGGTTAGGTTAGGAAAATTTTTAGGATTCGTAGTCAGTAAAAAGGGGATTGAGATCGACCCAGATAAAGTTAAGGCTATACAGGAGCTGTCTCCAGTGTGCACTCAAAAAAAGTTTGAGGTTTCCTAGGAAGACTAAATTACATCACCCGATTCATTTCACAGTTGACTAAGAAATGCGATCCCATATTTTGTCTCCTTAAGAAACACAATCTAAGTGTATGGGATGAGGAGTATTAGAAAAATTTTGACAAGGTTAAACATTACTTGTCCCAGTGCTGATGCCACCTAGCCTAGATAAGCCGCTGATACTATACTTGGTAGTATTCGAGAATTTCATGGGATGTGTGTTTGGTCAACATGATGAGTCAGAAAGAAAAGAAAGAGTGATATACTATCTCAATAAGAAATTCACTAAATGTGAGACAAGATATTCGTCAATCGAGAAGTTGTGTTGCGCATTGATCTGGACAACCTGAAGACTGAGACGGTACATGTTGTACCACACAACTTGGCTCATCTAAAAAATGGACCATCTAAAATACATTATGGTGTCGACTGCTCTGAATGGAAGAATGGCCCGATGATAAATTCTACTTTCTGAATTTGATATAATTTATCTGAACTAGAAGGTAATAAAAGGGAGTGCAATAGTAGATTTTTTAGCTAGTAGAGCTCTAGAAGATTACGAGTCTTTGAACTTTGATTTCCCAAATGAAGATCTGATGTATGTTGTGACCACTGAAGAAGATGCTCAGGAAGGACATCATTGGAAACTAAATTTTGACGGAGTGTCAAATGCTATAGATAATAGAATCAGGGTAGTCTTGGTATCCCCAAACAGAGATCTTTATCCCTTTATTGGTAAATTGGATTTTGATTGTACAAACAATATGGCAGAAAACGAAGCATGCATCATGGGTATCCGTGCAGGCATAAAACATAATATCAAAGTACTGGAGGTATATGGGGATTCTGCACTAGTGATCTATCAACTCAGAGGTGAATGGGAGACGAGAGACCCCAAATTGATCAATTATCGAAGGCTAGTTCTTGAGTTAATTGAGGAGTGTGATGACATCACCTTCTGCTACCTCTCGCGAGATGAAAACCAGATGGCTGATGCCTTGGCTATTTTAGCTTCCATGATCAAAGTGAATAAACAATAAGATGTAAAACCGATCCAGATGAGTATTTATGAGGCTCCGGCTCATTGTTACAACATTGAGAAAGAAGAAAAAGACGATCACCTTTGGGACCATAATATACTGCAATATGTGAAGATTCGTGAATACCTTGACCAAGCAACTGAGAATGATAAAAGGATGTTGAGAAGATTGGCTAGTGACTATGTCTTAGATGGGGAGATCCTATACAAAAGAAGAAAGGATTATGTGCTATTAAAATGTGTGGACGTTGTTGAGGCTAAGAAAATCTTAGAAGAAGTCTATGAGGGTATTTGCAGAACACATGCTAATGGTTTTACAATGGCCAAGCAGATCATGAGATTTGGATATTATTGGTCCACCATGAAAGGGGATTGTATCAGTTATGCCAAGAGATGCCATAAGTGTCAAATTTATGGAGACAAAATTCATGTGCCTCATTCACCTTTTCATGTTATGACTTCTCCATAGCCTTTCTCTATGTGAGGCATGGAAGTCATTGGGCCGATCTCACCAAAAGCTTCTAACGGGCATCGGTTCATCCTTGTAGTCTTCGACTACTTTACTAAGTGGGTAAAAATCACTTCTTATGCCAATGTCACAAAGACGTCAGTTAGTAAATTCTTGAAGAAAGAGATCATATGCCGGTATGGAATGCTAGAAATGATCATATCTGACAATGCATTAAATTTGAACAACAGCACGATATCAGAAGTCTGCAGTCAGTTCAAAATCAAACACCACAACTCGTCACTATATCGCCCAAAAATGAACAGTGCACTCAAGGCAGCCAATAAGAACATTAAGAATATCGTGGGCAAAATGACTGAGTCTTATAAAGATTGGCATGAGAAGTTACCATTCGCTTTCTATGCTTATCAAACGTCTGTTAGGACCTCCACCGGGGCAACGCTTTCTCATTAGTTTATGGAATGAAGGCTATTTTGCCCATTGAAGTCGAGATTCCTTCCCTCCGAGTTTTTTCATAACTGAAGTTAGATGAAGCAGAATGGATCCAATTTCGATATGATCAGTTGAACTTGATCGAAGAAAAGAGGCTAAGGGCTATTCCTCATGCTCAGATGTACCAAAAACGAATGATGCGAGCTTATGACAAGAAGGTTCACCCCAGAGAATTTCAGGAGGGAGACCTGGTATTGAAAAAGATTATTCCCATACAAAAGGACTTTAAAGGAAATTGAATGCCAAACTAGGAATGACCTTATGTGGTAAAGAAGGTCTTTTCTAGAGGAGTGTTGATTTTGACTGAGATGGATGGAAAAAACTTACCTAATCCTATGAATTCGGATTCAATCAAGAAATACTTCACCTAAAAAAATAAAAGAAGGAGGAGAGGCCAAGGTGAAAACCCGTAAAAGGAGCCTTGGGGCCAAAGGGGTTTTGAGTTGAAACCCCGAAAAAGGGCAGCTCAAATTTGGATTAAAGATTGAACATGTGATGGTAGGGTCTTCTCAGAAGGAAGAACATTACATCTTGGGGCATCAACGAAGTACTCTGGATCTTCTAAACACATTTCAGACTCAAAAGGGTCCTTGAGAAGTTAGTGCGGAGAAGCTCATACTACGATATCTGGGGCACCTAGTTTCATCTTATTCATTTTGTATTTTAGCATTATTTTCCATTTTGATTAATCTATTCATTTCGAGTTTTGCTCCCAATAAATTTCAACCTTGTCCATTGTTACAATCTTTTTCAAACATTTTTCATTGAAATAATGATTAATAGACTAATAATATTCAAGTGAAAGGATTTCTTGCATGTTGCTCTGAAAGTTTTCTAAATAGTACAAGGACCTGAAATAGGACCACTAGTCAAAACTAACTAAATCTAAGAGTTGGAAAGGTTTGGGAACGAATAGTTTAAATTGTGATGCTGAACAAGAAGGCAAAGTAATGCGTCAGTGATAGAACCTTGATGAACAACGAGCAATGTCAACCTAAGCATTAAAAGAGGATCATTCTTGAAAAAAATGACATTCTGCTTTCATGTAAACATCATTCTTACACATCTAGTTAGGAGAATTTGATTCATTCTGATCATAACATCTTAATCGCTTGGCATAAATATAGGCCTATGAAATGGATTCTACAGGTCATGTTCCCTAGAGAATGGTGTAACAGATCAGTGAAACCACAAATCCTATACCCCTGAAGTTACAGTGGGATGGATTGAAGTCATCATAGCGAATCTTATTTCCCTGAAGTTGCAGTGGAACAGATTAAAGCTATAAGTTACGTATCTCCCTGAAGTTGTAGTGGAGCAGATTGAAGATAGAAAATCTTATTTCTTGAAGTTGTAGTGGAACAGATTAAGGCTACAAGTTACAAATCTTATCTCCTTAAAGTTGCAGTGGAGTAGATTGAAACTAAATCTTATACCTCTAAAGTTGCAGTAAGTCGGATTAAATCTACCGTGGTGAATCTTATCTCCTTGAAGTTGCAGTGGGTCGGATTAAATCTACAATAGCAAGTCTTATCTCTCTGAAGTTGCAGTGGAATATACTAAAGCTACAAGCTACAAATCTTATCTCCCTAAAGTTACAGTGGAGTAGATTGAAGCGATAAGTCCTATACCTCTGAAGTTGCAGTGTGTCGGATTAAATCTACCATAGCAAGTCATATCTCCTTGAAGTTGCACTGGAATAGACTAAAGCTACAAGCTACAAATCTTATCTCCCTAAAGTTGTAGTAGAATAGGTTGAAGATACGAATATCTCCCCAAAGTTATAGCGGAGTAGATTGAAATTACAATTCCTATACCCCTGAAGTTGCAATGGGTTGGAATGAGGTTACTTGAAGAAGAGAAGCACCAAAGAAGTCGAGATTTGGCAAGACCAGGAAAAATTGACCCTTTTTAAAGTCTTTGCTCCATTCCCGTTACACGACAACGAGTAAAGAGGGGTAGTTGTAACAGACCATTTTTGCCCGGGACCAAACCAAACCAAACCAAATAAAAATAAAAAATAAAAAAATAACGGTCCCAAAGTCCATTTACAAAAAAACATATCAGGCCAAACAACCTAAATCAATAAAAACCCTAAGACCCAATTACAGGTCCGCAACCTAAACATTTTCAGTAAAAGCCAAAAAAGCCCTAACCCCCTCTG
>JABEZY010266803.1:0-11230 GCA_013467495.1 Gossypium gossypioides | reverse complement strand
ATAATATACTTCCCAATGTTGACATAACTCAATATTACCCTTTTTATCACTTTATTTCCTTATTTTACTTTATCAAGGATATCATCTTACTTTCTTACTGTAGTAATTTTCGGGGTATTACACACAAGCACTAGCTAGGGCTTATGCTATTCGCGCATGCGAGGATGGTTCTACGCCAGATGTTATGATACTGATGTTACTGTTATGATTGATTCGAGATCAACCCATTCATATGTTTGCACGAATTTAGTATCTAGTAAGAATTTTCCTTTTGAGTCTACTAAGTTCGTGGTTAAAGTGTCGAACCCCTAAGTCAATATGTGCTAGTTGATAAAGTTTACAAGAATTGTCTTTTGATGACTCAGGGTTACAATTTTTTTGCCTGATTTGATGTTACTACCGTTTGATGAATTTGACGTGATTCTGGGTATGGATTGGCTAACTCTGCATCATGCTGTTGTAAACTATAGACTAAAGCTTATCATATTAAAATGTCACAACGGTGAGACGCTTCGTATTGAATAAGATAATTCGAGTGGGTTGCCTATTGTTATATCAGCTATGTCAGCACAAGAATATGTGAGAAAAGGTTGCAATGCGTATCTTGCTTATGTTCTGGATTCTAAAGTGTCTGAATCAAAGCTTGAAATAGAGCCAGTGGTTTGCGAGTATCCCGATATGTTTCCAGAGGAGTTACCTGGATTATCGCCAGTCAGAGAGGCTGAGTTTGCTATACAACCTGTACCAGGAACCTCACCGATATCGATAGCACCTTACAAAATGGCTTCTACCGAGTTAAAAGAGTTGAAATCACAACTGTAAAAGTTAACAGATAGGGGTTTTGCTTGACCTAGTTTTTCACCTTGGGGTGCACCGGTTCTAGTTGTTAAGAAAAAGGATGGAGCGATGAGATTGCGTATAGACTACCATCAGCTCAACAAAGTTACAATCAAGAACAAATATCCATAGCCTCGTATTGACGATCTATTTGATTAGTTGAAAGGTGCCACCGTATTCTTGAAGATCGATCTTCATTCTGGTTCTTATCAGCTACGAGTCGAAGATTTGGATGTACTGAAAACTCCATTTAGAACAAGGTACAGACACTTTGAATTTATTGTGATGCATTTGGTTTAACTAATGCACCTACAGTATTTATGGATTTCATGAATAGAATCTTCAGACCGTATTTAGATAGATTTGTTGTGCTAATTATTGATGACATTCTGATATATTTCTGAGATGAGTCCGAGCATGCTGAGCATTTGAGAGTTATTTTGCAAACTTTACGAGATAAACAACTATTTGCTAAATTTAGCAAATGAGAGTTTTGGCTACAAGAAGTCAGTTTTTAGGGACACATAGTATCGACTGAAGGCATCAGAGTTGACCCGAGTAAAATTTTAGCAGTTGTTAATTGGAAACCACCTAGAAACGTATTTGAAATTAGAAGTTTTCTGGGATTAGCTGGCTATTACCGAAGATTTGTCAAAGGGTTCTCAATGATAGCTACACTAATGACGCGACTATTACAGAAAGATATGAAGTTTGAATGGTCTGATAAATGTCAGCAAAGTTTCAATCAATTGAAAGAACTGTTGATTAAAGCACCAGTTCTGGTACAGCCTGAATTGGGTAAAGACTTTGTAATTTTTAGCAACGCATCTTTAAATGGTCTAGGTTGTGTTTTAATGCAGGAAGGTAAAGTAATAGCTTATGTTTCCAGATAGTTAAAGCCATATGAAAAGAACTATCCGACGCATGACTTAGAGTTGGCAGCTATTGTGTTTGCATTGAAAATTTGCGACACCATTTTTTTAGCGAAAAATGTCATATATTTACCGATCACAAGAGTTTGAAGTATCTAATGTCGCATAAAGATTTGAATCTAAAATAGCGTAGATGGATCGAACTATTAAAAGATTATGAATTAATCATTGATTATCATCTGGGAAAAGTGAATGTAGTTGCTGACGCTCTAAGTAGAAAATATTTATTTGCTCTACGAGGGATGAATACATGACTAACATTATATGACAATGGTTAGATGTTAGCTGAGTTGAAAGCTAGATCGATGTTTTTACAGCAGATCTATGAAGCTTAAAAATGTGATGATGATTTGCTAGCTAAACAGCCACAGTGTGAGTCGACTACTGATTCAGAATTTCAGATAGGACCCGATGATTGTTTATTGTTCAGAGGTAGATTTTGTGTACTGAAGAATCCAGAGCTCATCCAGAGAATCTTACACGAAGCTCATAGTCGTAGCTTGTATATTCATCTGGGTAGCAATAAAATGTACAGTAATTTGAGACAGATGTACTGGTAGCGGGGAATAAAACGCGAGATATCGAATTTTGTATCGAGATGTTTGGTATGTCAGCAAGTTAAAGCTGAACATTAAGTACCTTCAGGACTGTTACAGGTAGCGATAATACCAGAGTGGAAATGGGATAGAGTTACTATGGATTTCGTATCAGGTTTACCCTTATCACCGAGGAAGAAAGATGCCATTTGGGTTATCGTAGATTGTTTGACGAAGTCTGTACATTTTATTCTGGTACGTACAGACTACTCCCTTGACAGATTAGCTGAGTTATACTTTTCAGAGATTGTTAGATTACACGGAGTACAAGTCTTTATTATTTTGGATAGAGATCCATGGTTTACATCACGATTTTGGAAAAAGTTACAGAAAGTGCTTGGTACGCGACTGTATTTTAGCACTGCATTTCACCCTCAGACCGATGGTTAGTCTGAGCGTGTAATTCAAATTCTTGAAGATATGCTTCGATGTTCTATTTTAGAGTTTGAAGGCAACTGCGAGAAATACTTACCCTTGGTTGAATTTGCATATAACAACACTTTTCAGTCGAGCATAAAAATGGCACTGTATGAGGCTTTATGGTCGTAAATGCCAAACTCTATTAAACTGGATTGAGCTCAATGAAAAAAAGATACATGAAGTTGATTTGATTCGTGAGACTAAAGAAAAAGTGAATGTGATCCAAGATAGTTTGAAAGTAGCTTTAGATCGCCAGAAATCATATACGGATCTTAAATGTAAAGGCATAGAGTTCCAAGTCGGCGACAGAGTATACTTGAAAGTTTTGCCCTAGAAGAAAGTTCTTCGGTTTGGTCGCAAAGGAAAGCTGAGTCCGCGATTTATCGGGCCGTACGAGATTACTGAAAGATTGGACTTATTGCGTATTAATTAGCTTTATCGTCAGAACTAGAATATATTCATAATGACTTTCACGTGTCTATGTTATGACGCTACCGATCTGGCCTTTCACATGTTATTTCTCCGACAGATGTCGAGATTTAGCCTGATATGTCGTACAGTGAAGAACTGATCAAAATTCTGTCACAAAAGGTGAAAGAATTGAGAAACAAGAACATAGCTTTACTAAAAGTTCTCTGACAATGACATGGAATAGAAGAAGCCACTTGGGATGAGAAAGCAATATCTGAACCTCTTTTCTGGTAAGATCTTTGGGGACAAAAATCCCTTTAGGGGGAGAGCTATAATAGCTGATTTTTAGTGAAATCGAAACAGTGGTTTTGGGACCTAAAATCTAAAGTCAAAAAAATTACATTATTATATGGTCTACAGCATGATAGTATTACCGTATAAAAATTTCATTAAGAAATTTTACCGTTTACATTCTCAATTTAATAAAAATGACTAAATTGCATAAAGTGCAAAAGTTGGGTTCTAATAGCTAAAGGTATTTAATAGCTATAGAACTTTAAAGTGGAAGTCCTTGTATGGTAATTAGACCATAAATATGATAGTGGAATATGATGGCTTGACAATTTTGAAATTTGACTTAATTTTAAAGGTTAATTTTAGGAACTGTGCGTTTTAGTCCAAAACTTATTTCAAGATCAATAAGGATTGAATGAATACAATCTAAGTGTCATCAATATGATTGAGAATCCTAACCTTAGGAGTCAATTCTATTCATTTCCTTTCTATATTCACACAAAATTACAGGCTATTTTCAACATTAGATATCACTAAATTAGCTATCATGCAACCAACTGAACAATGTTATATCAAACAATTCATTATATTTACCCAAAAAACATGAAATGTAAATGCTATGGCTATTCAATATATTTACTCAATAAAATGCATGTTGCACCCCAAAACCTAAGGGATGCAGTGTCTTCAATGCATGAAAATAAAAATAACAAAATGTAATAAAAATTATTTAAGCAACAAAGGGTAAAAAAAAGACTCCCCTATTCACATGCTTGGTTGATGATGGTTGTGGTACCTTATTGCCTGCGAGTCGACTTCCTTGCAATGTGCTTGTATCTTGGCTTTTGTTTGAGTAATTGAAGAGGTGGATCCTCCTCTTCCTTGTTTGTCTTAGTGATCTCATTAATGAGATGGTTGATTTCTCGATCTTGAGTAGACATGTCTTCTACTGGTTTAGGTTGAACATCTTCCTTGCCTTTCTTAGTTGCTTCGGCAGCAGGGGTGGTTTCCTTTTGTGTTTCTTTCTCACTCTCGATGGTCATAGATTTTTTTCTCTGGCTCCTCTATGCTTGCTTGTCCTTTCTTAGCTTTGTCTTCCCTAGTTGCAGACTCTTCCTTTTTGGATGGAACTTCAACCGACTCTCGTTCAGCACAACCAGCTTCAGGAAGTGGTAACAATTCTTTGGGAGAGGTAGGGAAATCAGGTATTGGTCTGCTAAAGTTCTATTGTAAAGCTCTTTTTAGCACAATATCACGAGTCCGCGCATAGGACCAATATAATGTATTCAATTCCTAGGTCTTTTCCATCAATTCAGTAACTTAATATTGCAGAAATTCAAACAGGGAAGTTTTGTTCCAACCGCTTTAATGAGCGCAACACACACTTCTCAAAAGGGCTTTGCAAAGGGGAGGTTTCTTCTTGGGCAAACTACTTGGTAGCAGAAGTAGGTGCACTGCGTTGCTAATGTGGCCTTGGTGTTTCTACACCTTGGGCTTTGGCTACAATAAATCGAGACATCTCACCCTTGTTAGGAGTAACGTCTTTATTAGCATGCAAGAGCACTTGAGCCACCCTACAAAGAGTTGTGATGAGAGAAGGGAAATTCAAGCTTCTTGTATTCTGATCTGCCCATCAGTGCACTTCATGAAAAATCACTCTTCAAACATTGATTTTTCTACCTATGGTTATCGAGTGTAACAACAACATTTGTTCTTTGGACACTGTATTGTTATGAGTAGATGGAATTATACGACTCTTCAGAAAATGATACGAGAATTTCTCGTTGGGCTTCAAAGCAGTTCTTTCAATCATGTGACAATCTTGACTTGAAACAATCCACCTAGTCTTTATGACACATAAATCCTTCAACACCTGGTGGTTTAGACCTTCTACAATGCTGTTTTCAACGAAAGAGGCGTGCTCATCCTTAATAGCAGCCAACCCAAGTTAGGCATTGATGTTTTCTTCATCCAAGGGAACCAATTTTCCTCTCACATAGATAAAGGGGTTATTAGGAAAGTTTACATAGGCATAAAATTCCCAAACCACCATTTCGAGGACATCATCTGGGTGTAGGTAAAAGATTTCCAATCCAGACTTCTCCACAATAGACGAGATTGACTCGTCGTAAACCATATGGGGCTCATCCTTAAAAAAATCCTTATTCAAAATAGAAGGGTCTTTGTTCTATGTTGGTTTCATATTTTGAAGCCGTAGCATTAGTAAAAAAAATTAGGTTGGGTGGGGCTGGGTTGAGAAGACACAACACCTTTGGAACTATTTTTTACTCTTGCCATAGATGTTGTAAAAAAAAAGGATCGAATGAAAGGAAGTTGAATATCAATAAAGAGAGGTAAGGTAAGGTAATAGAGGTGAAGGAATAAACAATGAGTAAGTGCAGGTCAGTGGAAGAGGCGTTGATAGTTTTAGAGAGTTAATAGAGGTAGTAGAGTGAACGACTCAATAAACTTGTGGTGTAAGTATCTGGACAACTTGAGGGGGAAAATAAAAAGTTTTTTTGGAGAGAAACCCTAGGGTGACTTAGCCCTAAAAAAATTGTTGTCAACTTCTTCTTGGGCCTCTGAAGTAACCACCAGAAAGGGCTAACTATCCACAATATTTTTTGTTGGACTTGTCCTTAATTTTCAACCCACATGTTGCACTTGGTGCATTGTTGAATTACTTACCCCTCAAAGCTACAATTCACTTTTGAATTGCCATGGCAAACTTATACTACCTCTATCATTACTTGTAACCTTGCTTTTCCTCTAAATTTTTTGCAATGTCTGTACACTACAAAATTAATAACCAAAGTTGAAAATGACATTAGATAATTGAAATAGAAATGTAAAAACCAAATTAAAGTAAATAACTAGGAAAAATATAAAAAGATAGAGAAAAAGAAAAGAGATGTTGAACTTAAACATCTCTATGATCAATGGCTTACTTGTCTTGGTCTACTTGAGCACCCCAATAATGCTTTAAACATTAGCCATTAACCTTAAAAGTTGCTCCAGTTTTGTTGTCGTGGATGTCAACTACTCCATGGGGATAAGTCTTGATTACCTCGAAAGGACTTGACCATCTTAACTTTAGCTTACCAGGAAATAGCTTCAGTCGTGAGTTAAATAGCAACACCTTTTGCCAATATTTAAATTGTCTAAGCATAATCCTATTATCGTGCCATCTCTTGGTTTTCTCCTTATAGATCTTGGCATTCTCATAAGCTTCAGCTCTAAATTGCTCCAATTCATTCAATTCTAATAGCCTTTGCTGTCCAGCAACTGTCCAATCCATATTCAACTTTTTAATGGCCCAAAATGCCTTGTGCTCTAGCTCAACGGGTAGGCGACATGGCTTTCCATACACAAGCTTTAAAGAAGACATTTCTAATGGTGTTTTAAAGGCAGTACGATAAGCCCGTAAGGCTCCATCTAGTCCCAAAGACCAGTCTTTTAGATTTGGTTTCACTACCTTTTCCAAGATCTGTTTAATCTCCCTATTAGAAACCTCAGCATGTCCATTTGTTTGTGGGTGATAAGCTATGGCAATTTTTTGCTTTACCCCATACCTATTAAGAGTATTAGCAACTAGTTTACAATCGAAGTGTGACCCTTCATTGCTGATGATTGCTCGAGGTGTACTAAATCTAGTGAAAATGGAGTGTAGAAATTTCATCACAGAGTTGACATCATTAGTAGGGAGGGCTACAACTTCTATCCACTTGGAAACATAACTGACTGCTAGTAGAATATATAGGTTGTTGAATGATGGTGGAAAGGGGCCCATGAAGTCAATTCCCCATACATCAAATAACTTAACCTCTAGAATGCTTTGCAGTGGTATTTCTTGTCATCTTGAAATGTTTCATGTTCTTCGACATTGATCACAAGTTTTATAAAACTGCTGGGCATCCTTAAATAAACTTGGCCAATAGAATTCTGACTGGAGCACGTTGGCAGCAATTCTCATCCCTCCAAAATGGCCTCCATAGGGCGATGAATGGCAATATTGCAAGTTGCTATGTATTTCATCATCTGGGACAAATTTTTGGATTATTTGATTAGCACACTACTTGAACAAGAAATATTCATCCCAGTAGTAATAGCGCGCATCATGAAGGAATTTCCTCTAGCCTTGGCTATTGAGATCATGTGGCAACAAACCCCTTACTAAGAAATTTACTACATCACTGTACCATGGTAATGCTGTAGCAACCAACAATTTCTCATAAAAAAGGTCATCCTTAATAAGCTTATCATTTCCAGCTTCTAACTTGGATAGATTGTCTGCTACTTGATTCTCTATTCCATTCTTGTCTCTAATTTCCAAGTCAAATTCTTGTAGCAAAATAATCCACCTAATCAATCTTGGTTTCTCATCTTTCCTGGCTACTAGATATTTGATTGTAGAGTGATCGGTGTTGACTATAACTATAGTGCCTACTAGATATGATCTGAACATATCAAACGCAAACGCACCGGCCAGTAATTCTTTTTCATTTATAGTGTAATTGAGGTGTGCATCTGTTAGAGTGCGGCTGGAATGATAAATAGCCTGAAATATCTTTCCTGTCCTTTGTCTAAGTACCGCTCCAACAACAAACTCACTGGCATCGCACATAAGTTCAAATTCAATTAACCAATTCGCGACTACAACAATTGGAGTAGCTACCAATTGTTTCTTCAATTCCTCAAAAGTAAACTGACACACTTTATCAAAGATAAATGGTTTATTTTGCTCCAACAAGGCACACAAAGGCTTTAAGATCTTAGAAAATTCCTCGATGAATTGTCTATAGAATCATGCGTGTACCAAGAAACTCCTAATCCTTTTTACACTTGTTCATGGTGGCAGCTTCTCAATCAATTTTATCTTTGCCTTATCAACATCGATTCCTCTTTGAGAGACCTTTTGCCCTAATACAATGCCTTCTCTTACCATAAAGAGACCCTTCTCCCAATTTAAGACAAGGTTAGTTTCCTCACACCGTTTAAGCACTAATTCTAAGTTGTGTAGACATTCTTTGAAGTTATTCCCAAATATTGAGAAGTCAACCATAAACACTTCAAGGAAAATTTCAACCATATTCGAGAATATTGATATTATGAACCTTTGGAATATTGCTAGGGAATTACACTGACTATAACCTGACTATAACCTGAGTATAACCTGAAGGCAAATGTACCATATGGACAGGTGAATGTAAATTTTTCTTGATCTTCCAAGGCAATTACAATCTGATTATAACCTGAGTATCCATCTAAGAAGCAGTAGAAGTCCTTTCCAGCCAATTGATTTAACATTTGGTCGATAAAGGGAAATGGGAAATGATCTTTCCTTGTAGAATTATTGAGCTTGCGATAGTCCATGCAGACACGCCATCTCATTACAGTTCTTGTAGGTATAATCTCATTATTATTGTTACTGACCAATGTGACACCCCCTTTCTTTGGGACACATTAAACTAGACTCACCCAAGAGCTATAGAGATTGGGTCGATGATATCAGCATCCAACCATTTAATTATTTTCTTCTTCACCACTTCTTTCATGACGAGGTTTAACCTCCTCTTCTGTTTAATAGAATTGTCATGGTAATCTTCCAGCAAGATTTTGTGCCTACAAATTGTGGGGTTGATTCCCTTTATATCTACGATTGACCATCCTAGAGCCATTTTGAATTTCTTGAGCATAGTTAGCAATTCGACTTCTTGCTCATGTGTTAAGTCAGTAGACACAAATACAATGAGTGTTATTTTTACCTAGATAAGTATACTTCAATTGTACATGGAGGGGTTTTAACTTTAAGGTGGGTGGCTCTTCTATGGATGGTTTTAGAGTGCTGAAAGTTCAAGCAGATAAGTCTAGGGTGTCGAACCACTTTACAAGTCTATCTACAAGCATTTTGGATTCCATCAACTCATTGTAGTATCCTAATGGCTCATCATCATCACTTTCAACTAAATTCGCTACACCATTCTCCTTATTATGGTATTCTTTCTCAAATTTTCCTTCCACCACAGAGTCTAGCAAATTGAGAACCTAACATTCTTCAACATCATCAGTACATTTTAGCACCTTGAAGACATTAAATGTGATCTACTGATCATTCAGTCTCATGGTTAATTTTCCCTTTTGAACATTAATAACAGTTCTACCTATTTCAAGGAAACGTCTACCCAAAATAATAGGCACCTCTTTATCAGCCTCACAGTCTAACACAATGAAATTAGCAAGGAAAATGAACTTGTCTACCTTCACCAAGACATCCTTTATTTTACCATCTGGATGAGCATATGATCGATTTGCCAATTGCAAGGTCATAGTGGTAGGTTGCGTTTCATCAATTCCCAACTTTTTTGACACAGACAAATGACTAAGGTTTATGCTCGTTCCTAAATCACATAAAACCTTCCGAACATACTGGTTACCAATTGAGTAAGGTGTTGTGATGCTCTCTAGATCCTTTAACTTTGGAGGCAGTTTATTTGTGAGCATGGCAGTGCACCCTTCAGTCAGTGCTACTATTTTGAATTCTCTTAGTCGTCTCTTCTTCGAAAGTATGTCTTTCATAAACTAAACGTAGTTGGGCATCTGCTCCAATACTCCCACCAAAGGTATATTGATATGGAGTTGCTTCAGGACATCCAAGAATCTTCTAAATAGTTGATCTTGTTTGTGATTTTGGAAACGTTGAGCAAATGGTGGAGGTGGGCGAACATCAGGTGGTACAACATATTTTGCTTGGACATTATATGCATTAGGGCTGCCTCAGTTTGCTTCAGCATTATTGGGCCCAAATTTCTTATTTTTGGAGCTCATCTTGGGTTGTGCAAAAGTTTTGCTATTGTTAAATACTGAGTTTGCAGCTTCAACCACAATATTCTTTTCAACTCTATCTAACTGTGTACCACTTCACAAGGTGATAGCTTTCCAATGTTCTTTCCCAATTGGTCTTGCATTCTTTGTAGCACTAGGTAAGGTCCCTTGTGTTCTTGAATTCAATTCAGTCACTATTTGTCCAACTTGATTCTCCAAAGCTCGTAGAGATGATGCTTGGCTCTAAATCACAACATCATTTTTTGCCACATACTCTTTCAAGAGAGACTCAATAGATGATAATGATGATGATTTGTCTGCCCTTATTGAACCTCGTAGAGATGATGCTTGGCTCTAAATCACAACATCATTTTTGCCACATACTCCTTCAAGAGAGACTCAATAGATGATAATGATGATGATTTGTCTGCCCTTGTTGAGGTTGTAGAGATTGATTAAAATCAAGTGGGGCATTTATAGCATTGGGTCTAACAGTAGTGTTGGAATTTCTAGCTCCTTGATTGCTTCACCCAAAATTTGGGTGTTGCTTCCAACTAGGGTTATATGTGTTAGAGTAAGGGTTGTTGTTCCTATTGTAATTACCCATATAATAGATAGATGCTGGGTTCGAGGGACTTTCTTCAAGTACATGATTGGAACGACGAAAATGTGAAAGTGTACACAATCGCAACAAGTAATAAAGTGACAAGTAAATGTCGAGTTATCATATCCACAGAGACTGTAAAAGGGAATATTTATGAAATTAATGTTAAAAGACTTTGGTGATCGAAAATATTTTGGTTTAAAGATGATTAAAAACCAAGGGTTAAAAGCTAAGTAAAATAAAAATAAAAATAAAAAGGTTCTAATGCATGATTTCAAATAAGGTTTAATCAAGATGATATAATTGTGTTGGAT